>CM052707.1:99400815-99426858 GCA_028551405.1 Uromys caudimaculatus
CCTCCTCCTCCCCCTCCTCCTCCTCCTCCTTCCCCTCCTCTTTCTCCCCCTCCTCTTCCTCCTCCTCCTCTTCCTCCTCATCACCACCACCACCACTGTCTTCTCCCTTCTCATCCCTTCCCGTGCATTTCCTTGAGTATCCCCCCCCCCCCCCCGCTCTGTCCCCAGCCCAAGCAGTCCCTACTCCTGTTCACTGTCCCTGGAGGTCCTTGTTCTCTGAGCTCTTGTAAAATATAAGTGAGAAGGGTGGTGTTGTAGCCCAGTTTGTACAGTGCTTGCCTAGCATAGAAGAGGGTCCGGGGTTTGCTCTCCAGTTCTGCATAGACTGAGGAGAGCGGAGCACACCTGTAACTCCAGCATCAGGTTCGGAATTAGGGGGTTTAGAAGCTTAAGTCATCCTTAGCAACATAGCATTAGACACTGTCTCCAAACTCAAAATACATAAATTATGATCATACAGAAGAGTAAATATTAACCGAAGTTCTATTTGGGAAAGTGTCATTTCCTATTTAAGAAAAGGAAGGTGGTAGTGCATGTCTTTAATCACAGAATTCAGGAAGCAGAGGCATGAAGGTCTCTGTGAGTTCAAGGCCATCCTGATCTATAGAACAAGTTCCAGGACAGCCAGGGCTACTCACAGAAACTATCCCAAAAAGATCAGAAAGAAAGGGAAAGGAAGAAGGAAGGTAGGAAGGAAGGAATGAAAGAGAGAGAAAGGAAGGAGAGAGAGCACTAGAGAGATGACTAAGCAGTTAAGAGTGTTTGCTGTTCTTCCAGAGAATCAGTTTCCCTCACCCATTTATATCAGGGGGCTGGCAGCCACCTGTGACTCCAGCTATGGGGGAGCAGATTTCTTGTTCTGGCTTCCACTGGCATACGGGTGCATGAACAAACACACACACACACACACACACACACACACACACACACACACACACACACACACACACACGAACAGCCTTATCTCCCCCTGGATGCCATCATTTCAGGGTCTCTCTCATTCCTGCATGACTCCCCTACTTGGTGCACTTTCCAGCTCCATCCATCCCAATCTCAGCTGCATTCTTGATCTTTAGTGTTGGACCTGGAAAACCCAATTGGGGTTCATTCTTTGTTTCTGCTTCTGAAAGTCCTGTCTCTGCTGAGGAGATTGGACTTGAACTCTGCCAGGCTGAGCAGCTGGTGGGCAGACTCTCGAATCTCCTAGCCTTCTAATGGTGCTCTACTGAAGAACTGGTGCCTGCCACCCTCACAGCCCGCTGAGACAGGAGCTCAGGAGATGATCAGGGACTATGTTGGCCACATTCTGATCACCTAGCTTATAGATTCCAGAGTTCATCCTTTTACTTAGTGTACCATGTCCTTGGGGGAGCAGGGATGCTGGAAATGCATAACCTAGAGTCAACCTTGTCCCACAGTAGTCCTAAGATTCAGATGTCCATGTATTTACAAGCCTATGATAATTCTCCTCTGCACCAGGCTGATTCTACCCCCATCTTGGCCACTTTCCCAGGCAAGGAGGAGACCGCCAGGCTTGTAAAGGATTGGCTGGTGTGGAATGGCCCACCCTCCAAGCATCCGGACGCAAGGGGCAAAAGAGTCCCAGAGGAGGAGAGGGAAGGTATGGTAGATGCCCGTTCCTGAGAGGAGGTGCCTGGCTGGGGGTGGTAATATTTTAGGGACCTAGTCTGGAATAGGGAGGGTAAAAAACTCAAGGCTAGGGCAGGGAGGAAGGCCAGCTGACCAAGCAAGAATGCCACAGGGAGCCAGCTGGTCTCGGGGATAGTAGTTTCTGAATAACTGAACCCTGGTTAGTTTTGCATGATTTAGGGAGGTATTAACTGCAATCAATCTCTCTCTTCCTTTGTGCTCGGCTATCTCTGGTCACCCCCTCATCACACTCCTCCTTCCCCGTCTCATCTTCTTCTCCACTCTTAGACCTCTTCCCCAGCACTTCCATGGAGCTCATGCCTCCTTTCTGCTCTGTCCTCTGTCCAGTGTCTCGAGATTCCTGTCCCTTTCCGGGACCTCAGTTACTCACTACTGCACATTGATTCACCCAGCAGGATGTCACAGCTGAGCCTGTCCCGGCTGGCACTGGGGCCTGAGGTGGCCTCCCTATGGCAGACCCTGCTACTGCTCGGAGCATCCTGGATCCTGGCCCGAATTCTGATCCAGATCTATGCTGCCTATAGGAGCTATTGTCGCCTCCATGGCTTCCCTCAGCCCCGCAAACAGAACTGGCTTATGGGTCATGCGGGCATGGTAAGAATGGCGTTGGGATGGGTGGGAGTGTCAGAGTGGACAGACCTTTGAGGGACCAGGAATGGGAGTCAGAGTAATGGAGACGTTTAGGTGATATTGACCTTTGGTGTGCCTTCCCAAGCCTTTCTCACCCCCTGTACTCCCACCACAGGCTGCTCTGGGTGTTTCTATCTTTCTCTCACCGAAGGACACAGATTCTCACGGTGGGATATACAGAGTGAGAACTCCTGACATTTCCTCGGTGTCTCCTGTTGGACTTGAGGTTCCAGAAGGGCTGTGATTGTTTCTTTGTGGGAGCTCATCTCTGTGCTATTGGTTTCTAGTATTGACCTTTGATCCCACTCCCTAACTACACACAGGCGGGGCTCAGCTGAGCTACAGCAGAGCTGCAGGCTGACTTCCCACTGCCCCTCCCTGGGCCACTTCCTCCTTGTCATGCTTGTCTTCCCTAAGATAGACAGGGAGCCCTGTCTTGCTACCTGGATAAAAGCTGTCCACTCACCCTCCCATGAACTTTTCGTGACCCCACCCTTTACCCCCACACTTTGAACTTTGATTTACATCTGCCCTCCCACTTAGGCGACTTAGCCATTTGCAAATGGCTCAGTGTGGGCTATGTACAGAGGTTCAGGATGCTCTGTCTGAGGGTGGTGGGCAGCCAGTGCTGGTGTGTGGGAGCTGCCACCCTAATAGAGATGTTGAGGTCACTTCTGTCCCCCTGGAACCTGCCAAGGCTGGAAGGTCTGGTGTGTGGCCCTTTGCCCAAGGGAAGAACTGGAGATTTTGTGGACTAGTCAGGACATGAAAGGTCGTACATGTACATAGACAATATAACTTGTCCACTAGGGGGCCTGAAATGGATGCTTGGGGCTTGGGCATGGCTCTGGAAGGAATAAAACTGACAGAGGCAAGGGTTCTCTTCATTCCTGCACAAGCAGGACACTGGTTCACTTATGACAGAGACTGTGTCACTTCCAGAGGCTGTAGAAGGGACTTTCTGATGAGCCTGGGAACGTGACTTAGTTATGGTTTTCTGGAGAAGTCAAACCAATAGTACACACACACACACACACACACACACACACACACACACACACACACACACACACACGGAGTGATACATCGAGGAGTGAGGAGAACATTCTGAGAAATTTGTCCTGAAGTAGTATTGTCATTGTGCTAACATCAGGGTCTATTGACACAAACCTAGCAGCCTACTGCTCACCTGGGCTACATGGTACCAATCGCTGTTCTAATATTAGTATATAGTCTGTACATCACGGCACTGCCCTGAAAATTGTAGGTCATTTGTGATGTCGTGGTATTTATGCATCTGAAAGTATCTAAACATAGAAATGTGTAGGGAAAACAACAAGTAATAGAAATTCTTGAGCTTCATTGCAGACTTAAGAGATCAAAGCCATCTGTACAGTCTGTCTTTGACAAAAACATCATTTTGCAGTACATGGTCATGTATATACAGTCATGTATACAGCCATGTGTACATACAGATACATATCTGTACATACATGTAAAGTAAGTAAAAGAAAGAGGGGTTACATTGCATTATGGGAATTGGCTTATATCTTTATAGAGACTGAGGAGTACCTCAGTATGCCATCTGCAAACTGGAACTCCAGGAATATAGGCTCTGAGCAACTCAGACATGGAACAACGGTGTGAGAACCCAGGGGTGTATGGGGGATCAGGTGTAAATACTGGAGTTCAATGTCACAAGGACCTGAATTTTGATACCTGATGGCAGGAGAAGATGCATGTCCCAGCTCTGGAAATAAGACTAAATTTCCCCTTCACTGCTACTTGTCTCTTGATCTTCAGTGGGTTGGATTGTGCTGACCACACTGTGTACCAATGCAAATAATATATATTTTAACACAGACACACCCAGAGGTCATGAGAGTCTGTACCTGGGCATCTCTTCACTCACCCAACTTGATCCTCGATATAAACTACCTCAAGAAGTGACTGTCCCTGTCCTTTTTGCAGGTAACTCCTACAGAACAGGGCATGAAGGAATTGACTCAGTTAGTGGGTGCCTACCCCCAAGGCTTTTTGATATGGATTGGGCCAGTAGTCCCCGTTGTTACTCTGTGCCATTCTGACATCGTCCGATCTATCCTCAATGCCTCAGGTACTCGTGGAAACTGTTGGTGGTGGGCATCTGAGGGCTTCCAGTCCCTTCTATGTGACTCTGACAGTGGTCCAGTACCTCCTTTCTTCCTTGCCAACCTCCCCCTTCTCTCTCTCTCCTCTCCTCTCCTCTCCTTTCCTCTCCTCTCCTCTCCTCTCCTCTCCTCTCCTCTCCTCTCCTCTCCTCTCCTCTCCTCTCCTCTCCTCTCCTCTCCTCTCCTCGGTTTCACCGGCTCCCACATGACTCTTTTCCTGTACTATTACTTGCTACACTACTACTACATCTTCGTATTCTGGACATTCTGCGTCCCCAGATGACTTCAAGCCAAGGTCCTCTCCTAGAGGAAGTCAGTTCTTGAGGTAGAAGTTGACAGGGGCAGGGACATCCCTAACCTTGTGTGGTCAGAGGACCTGACAGCTGAGTGGAGGGTGTGGTCTCTGCTAGGATGTGGGCAAAGGCCTCCTGGAGGAACTGGTGCTTAAGACATGTCTTCAGGTTTGAGGAGGAATGTTGAAGCCAGGGTCAGGTAGCCCAGTGGGCATCAGAAACATCTAATGCTCAGACCTAGAACCAGAAAAATAAACATTCCTATGCTCAAGCAATGAGAGGACTTGTGGCTGTTAGAGAATCTGGTCTGTTATTTCTGTACCACCCACCTCTGAGTGCCTCTTTCCACCCTGCCACCTTATGTTGATTGGTGTTTTGTCAGAGCCCAGAAATCTTCCCCATCACAGCCTAGCTTCCTACTTTTGCATCCTTATCTTCCCATCTCAGGATAGGCCAGGTTAAGAAGGCAAAGAGATGGATCACCACAGCTTTGTCATTTTTCAGGCATGAGTCTGACACTCTGGCTGCCAAATTATTTCGAGTGTGCCCCAGAACTTGAAGACCTGAATCAACCACCCCACTTTACTTTTTAAAATATTTGTGGGAGGGCATGTTTGTGTGAGTGCAGGTATGCATGTGCCGTAGCATACATGTGGAGGTCAGAGGGCACCTTGATCCTTGCCTTCCACCTTCTTTGAGGCAGGGTCCCTCATGGTTTGCTTCTGTAGATGCATGCTAGCTGAATCTCAGGCATCTGGGGCAGACAGAGAACCTGTGTGTACCTGGTTATCTTAGCTGGAATTTTAGCCATGTGCTGCCACATCTGGTTTGGAGGATTCAGCAGGCGTATGCAGCAAGTGCTTACATGCACTGAGTATGTCCCCAGTCCAGACCATGCCACGGTCACAAAGCCCGTGCTGTTTACTCCAGGTGGACACTGTACTGGCTCCGGCTTGCCCACCACTGAGGTCTCTGTGATGCCTCCAGCTGACAATCCAATGTGAATCAAGCAGGCAGGCTGGGCTGTGGCAGTGACAACCCTATATCTTCTCACATGGACATTCTCTGCCTCACGTCTGATCATGTTGCTTGTGTTGTGAGCACAACTGTGTGACTCCATCTGTATGGCCACAGCTCTTGCGGGTTCACATCTACATTTCCATCTCCTTTTCACATTTGTATTTGTCTCTCCTGGAACTGCATGAAGTGGGCATGTCTGTGCTTAGCTGCAGACCTGAATATTTGAGGCACGGCAGGTTCTGTGTGAGAAGCCATTGGAGATGGCCTTCTTATCTCGATTTTCACATCTGGGCTCTCTTTGGGGCCTATCTGAGATCTAGGACCCAGGGTCCTTCTGAGAAATGATGTATCCCTTATCAGAGTCATTTCTGAGGCAAGACTTTAAGAACATGCAGGTGAGACCAGTGGGTCACAGTCTAAGACACACTCAGTATATTAATGAAGCTTTTGCTTTTTTGGAAACATTGTTTTGCTACTCAGTCAAAGCTAGCCCCAAACTCTGGTTTGGTTTGGTTTTTGCTTTAACCTCTGAAGTATTGTAAATTACAAGAGTCACCATACCTTGGTTATTTTTCTGTTGCTGTGATAAAATACCATAACAAAGGGAACTCATAGAAGAAGAATTTATTTTTGGATTATAGTTTGAGAGAGACAGTTCATAATGGTGACAGAGTCCTGGTGACAAAGGTAGGAAGCTGAGGGATCATATACTCAGCCATAAACACAGAGCAGGAAGAGCAATCGAAAAGTAGGGAGAGTCCGTGAACTTTCAAAACCTGCTTCAAGTGAGGTATTTCCTTCAGCAAAGCAACACCTACTAAACCCCCCTAAATGGTGCCACCAGCTGGAGAAGTATTCAAATGCATGCACCTATGGGAGACACTCTCATTCAAACCACCACCCATGACCATTCTCAAATCCCATGAGAGGCTTGTCTGAGGTTTACATGAGGTCTGTCAGATGATCTGGTCCATGTTACAGCATGAGGCATCATGTCAGGGTAGTTATGTGTGCTAAGGCCAGGCTACGCCATGTTAACCCTTAGGGTTCATGTGATGTGTTCAGGAGATGTCACATACCTAGATGATAGGGACATAGGTTTCAGCAAATGCCACAGAGTTGTGATGGACTCAGATATGGCACACATGTTAGACTATGTACAAGGCATGTAAAGTAGCACTGCAGCATAATGTGGTGTATTAAGCTGGGACTTAGTCTTACCTGCTGACAGTACTGCTGCCTGGTCCTGTCTTTTCTCACTTTCAACTTCATTTTGCTTCCTCTATCCTTGGTTCTTGGTATGTGGACTTTGGAAGGGAAGCGCTGACTTCTGGGAGGGGTTCCCACCCACCTTCCACAGTCTGTCCTCACCCACACCATGACCCCGGCAATCCTTGTTCATGGCAGCTGCTGTCGCACTCAAGGATGTGATATTCTACAGCATCCTGAAGCCTTGGCTGGGTGAGTACCTGCAGGTGACAGGTGAGGGACACCCGTGGGGGTCCGGGGATGGTGCTACTCTTGCCTCATACTATGGCTGCTATATCAGGGGATGGACTCTTGCTGAGTGCTGGTAACAAGTGGAGCCGCCACCGTCGCATGCTGACACCCGCTTTCCATTTCAACATCCTGAAACCGTATGTGAAGGTTTTCAATGACAGCACAAACATCATGCATGTGAGTTGCTGGAACACAGGTTACAACCCCTCTTTCCCAAACAGTGGCTATTCCTGGGTTTGGGTGGCTGGAGCGTAAAATGAGAAAGCTGGGTCAGGGGTTGAAATTAGGTAGAGTCTCGAGGAGCCAAGGTCCAACATCAGCCCCATCTTCTTCTGCCAGGCCAAGTGGCAACGGTTGATTTCAGAAGGCAGTGCCCATCTGGACATGTTTGAGCATGTCAGCCTCATGACTCTGGACAGTCTGCAGAAATGTGTCTTCAGCTTTGACAGCAACTGTCAGGAGTGAGTCCTTTGTTCTGATCCTTGGAACCTGGTCTGTGAACCAAAAGGAGGGAGAATTCGTTGGTGGAATCAAAGAGGCCTCTCTAGGGGACATGGTCCAGAACTGACACTAAAGATGTGGGAAAGGAGAAAGTGATTGTCCCTATCAAGAGCCTAAATGTCCTAATGTCCTAAATTCCTCCCTAGACCCCACATAGGGGGACTGGAGAGATGGCATTGCAAAGGACCTGAGCTTGACTCCTAGCAACCTCATAGAAGTTTACAACTATCTGTAACTCCAGTAACAGCAGACCCAACACACACTTCTGTCCTTCAAGGGTGCCTGGCACACAGACAGTGTACATACAAACTTCAGGAAAAACACATAAAATAAAAATAAATAAAAATATTTGAGACAAGGTCTCACTGTATAGCCTTGGCCCTAAAACTCTCACTATCTGGGCCAGGCTTATCTATCTACCTATCTATCTATCTATCTATCTATCTATCTATCTATCTATCTATCTATCTATCTATCTATCCATCCATCCATCCATCTATCTATTTATCTATTTTGCTGGGTATGGTGGCACAAGTCTTTAATCCTAATACCCTGGAGGCAGAGGCAGACAAATCTCTTAGAGTTTGAAGCCAGACTGGTCTACAGAGCAAGTTCCAGGATAGCCAAGGCTACACAGAGAAACTCAGTCTTGAAAAACCAATACCTCCACCACCACCTCCCCCCTCCTCTCTCTCTCTCTCTCTCTCTCTCTCTCTCTCTCTCTCTCTCTCTCTCTATCACACACACACACACACACACACACACACACACACACACACACACACACACACACACACACACCCCTACCTTTGAGAGATATTAGGGAGATATTCTAAGTTACAGCAGAGCTGGTGATAGACATGATTAAGACTGGGCTCCTTCTGGGCTCCGAACTTCCCTACCTCCTTCCTTAAACTGCTCATCCAGCTTGGACCTCATTCTTTTCCAGAAGGTACCAGGGTTAAGCTCACCTACTAGTGTCACCATTTCTACTGTCAACTTGTCTAGTGTCTTCATGACTTCATGGCAAGTCAGTACTGAGAGCTGTCCACACTGCTGTTTGGGAGCATACGGTGGGAGGCAGTTTGCAGAGATATGATGAGTTTTTTGAGAGTTGACCCTCAGGGTTCATTCTACTCTGCCTCTGTGGCCAGTTGTTTCAGGTACTCCATATCCAATGGCTCCTGACTGGTGGGAAGAGGCACAGGATTCACATGCTAAAATGCTGTCTCCTTTGCCTAAATCTTGCAGGAAGTCCAGTGAATATATTGCTGCGATCCTGGAGCTCAGTGCTCTCGTGGCCAAAAGGCACCAGCAGCCTTTGATGTACATGGACCTGCTGTACAATCTCACCCCTGATGGGATGCGCTTCCGTAAGGCCTGCAACCTGGTGCATGAATTCACCGATGCCGTCATCCGGGAGCGGCGCCACACCCTCCCAGATCAGGGTTTGGATGATTTCCTTAAGTCTAAAGCCAAGTCCAAGACTTTGGATTTCATTGATGTGCTGCTGCTGACCAAGGTAGGCTTGTCAAGAAACAGAATGGATATTGATGCCAAATATTGAGTCAAATAATGTGAGCTCGATACAGGAGACACTGTGGCAAATCCAGGAAAATTCTCCAACATCAATTATCACAACAGCCCCTTTATTAGTCATAGCAACAGGCAAAGCCAGAATCGGATGTAACAATGACTCCCCAGTACCAGTACCCCCTTTTCCAGAGGGATGTTCATCTGCATGTGCAGTGAGGTTTACACCACAGAGAAAGAGCAATGCAGTCTCATCCTGTGGTTCACATAGAATAACAAGGACACTTGAGTCTAATTCCCCTCAAGGGGGCAAATAGTGGACAAAGAGAGAGAGATGGAGGAATACATGAAAGAAAGAAGGAGGGAGACAAAGAAAGGGAGAGAAGAAACTTCATTCTGGAGTTAAGGAGGCTCTTCCCAGGACAGTCTAGACATGAAAACCAAATGTTTCCACGGACGTAGGATTCCCTGGATCTATAGCACTTTAGAATGTGGGGAGACGTCTTTGGAGTAAAGCTTTACTTCTAATTTCCAGGGTAAGTTGCTATGCAGTCATCTTCCATATCGAGCCACTGTCAGTTCCTCAGAAATTCCCCGTGATTTACAAACACGGTGACAGTTCTGTGTGGGTTGTTGACTCCTCCAACTGCGGGCAACACGGGAGGCAGGATACCCAGCAGAAAGCCAGGAAGTTCAGACTGTACCGGTAGCAAAAGACAAGAGATGGACAGTGGGACATGGCCTTCGGTTTCCAGTTGAACAAATGATCTTCTGGGAATGCCATAGTTTAAACACAGGGATTTTCAGAACTGCTGTGATTTGGGGGTTCTTGCTTTGTCTTCAGGATGAAGATGGAAAAGAGTTGTCAGATGAGGACATCAGAGCGGAGGCTGATACCTTCATGTTTGAGGGTGAGGGTGCCAGTGTGGGAGAGAGTGGAGGCAGGAATTTATCCTTCTTGAGACTTGTCTGGAAGATCCAGAATCCTTCTGTTGTATCCCTTGATCCTTTTCCTATGCTTTTCCGGATTTCACTATCTGGGCGCTGTCCTCAAGACAGTGCTGAAGCAGTGGGGAGACCCACGCCTGCCTGTTTGTCCCTCAGGCCATGACACCACAGCCAGTGGGGTCTCCTGGATTCTGTACAACCTGGCAAAACACCCAGAATACCAGGAGCGCTGCCGGCAGGAGGTTCAGGAGCTGCTGAAGGACCGAGAGCCTGCGGAGATTGAATGGTGAGCATAGGTCTTCCCGGCACATTAGTGAGCCTGTCTCCTCCTCAAGTGGGGAAGAATCACTCTTTTTGTTGATTCTCCTACATTTGCTCATGGGCACGGAATCTGAGCCCAGAAGAGAGACCTGGTACCAAGTCTGACCAGCAAGAAAAGGGCTGTTGGCTTTGGAGCAGACCAATTTTGTTGCTGAGAGAACAATGATAATTACAAGGGAAAGAAAGTGATGTTTTACCCGTGTTCAGTGAAAGCACTTCCCTTACTCTCTTACTGTGGTGATAGGTGCAGGGGCTCATAGGTGATATCTGGGCATTGCAGTGTGCTGGCGCTAGAGAGATAGTTCAGCTGTGAGGAGCACTTCCTACTCTTGCAGTTTGGTTTTCAGCATCCACATCTGGTAGCTCACAACCATCAGTAACTCAGTTCTAGTGGGCCTGAGGCTCCTGACCTGTTCGTACACACACACACACACACACACACACACACACACACACACACTTACTTAAAAAGTAAAATAGCCAGGTGTAGTGATATACCCCTTTAATCCCAGCACTTGGGAGGCAGAAGCAGGACCTCTGAATTTAAAGCTAGCCCAGTCTACCCCAGGACTATGTAGAGAAACTCTGTCTCGATAAAATAAAATAATAAAAATATCAGTCTAGGTGCTGTCCAGGATCCCTGGGTCTCTCATCCATCCATCCTTCTCCCAGAAACCTCTCCTACAATGGCTTTCCCACCCCAATTTTGTATCCATCTCCACTGTGATTCCAGAGACCTAGGAGGGACCAAACCAACGACTAGTCAGAAGGTCCCAACTTCGCACGAGATCAGTCTAAATTTAAAGTATATTCTAATTTTCTACTGTTCTAGTTATCTCACATTTGATCCACATAGGGCTTATTTTATCACCGTGAGAAAAGATTTCACTGATCCACATGAGCTGTCTGCCCCCTTTTGCTCCCTGGGTAATAATTGAAGGGGTTTCCCTAGGGACGACCTGGCTCAGCTGCCCTTCCTGACCATGTGCATCAAGGAGAGTCTGCGGCTACACCCCCCAGTCACGGTCATTTCCCGTCGTTGTACCCAAGACATCGTGCTGCCAGATGGCCGGGTCATCCCTAAAGGTGCCATATGGAGAAAAGGGTCCTGGGCAAGCAGCAGAGTCCTATCGTGAAACCCCCAAAATTCTCCCACAGGTATCATCTGCCTCATCAGCATCTTTGGAATTCATCACAACCCGTCTGTGTGGCCGAACCCTGAGGTGCTGCCTGCCTTCTCCCCTGTAGTGGGGTAGGGGTTTTAAGGGAGAAGGTGGGGCTTTGACCTAGGAAATCAGACCTCACCTTCCGCGGAACAGGACTCTGTCCCTGGTTCTACTGGGAAGTCACTCATCCACCTTGGCTCAATATATCCTGCAGGTCTATGACCCCTTCCGCTTTGACCCTGAAAACATCAAAGACAGCTCACCTCTGGCATTTATTCCCTTCTCAGCAGGGCCCAGGTGAGGCCAATGGGCTTGGGTGAATAGAGTACGGTAGTGGGAATAGTGGGGATTTAGGATGGTCTGGTTCTGGTTCTCCTTCCTGCCCTCTATTCAGGTTATTTGCAAAGGTCTGGAGAGTGGGGGTTAGAACGAGAAGGTCTGCTGCTTTGTGTTCAGAGTCCATCTGAACTGGGCACTGAGGCTGCAAGACCTTTGGGGATGCAGATATCCAATTGGGGTCCCAGGCGCGTCTCTGTCCCTCCTGCCTTCATGCTGACTATGTGCAGCAGGGACAATGTCAGGTTGGGTTCCACGGTGCTGGGTCCCAGCGCAGTCATAGTCCTTATCTGGTCCTCCCGCAGGAACTGCATAGGTCAGACTTTCGCCATGAGCGAGATGAAGGTGGCGCTGGCGCTGACACTGCTGCGCTTCCGACTCCTACCCGATGACGAGGAGCCGCGCAGGCAGCCAGAGCTGATCCTGCGCGCAGAGGGTGGGCTGTGGCTGCGGGTGGAGCCGCTGAGCGCGGGCGCGCAGTGACCTCACACCTGGTCTGGAGTCACCCCACCAACCTAACTCTGCGGATCCCAGAATGAACAGAACTGTAGCCCTTACCTGAATCTTAACGAGAGCCAGCAGGGGGCGCTGTGAATCCAGTGCGTGGGTGAGAGAGGCCAGCTGGTGTCTGAGCCAAAGAACCTTTATTTCCTCTAACTGATCACCAGCCTTTATGATAAGGTGCATTCTCCTGCTCTCTAGACAATAGGAAGCCAGAGGGAGGTCTGAGCAAGAAAACAGAATGAAAGGCAAATTTGAGCTCTGATTTTCACAGCAAATCCCTTGTATCAGCTTCATTTCCATTACTTTGACCTCCATTCTAATCATCTAACAGAACTTTCTTCTCTCACCTCAGAATTTCTGTGGGCACTAAATTACTGTGCTTATTAAACCTTAAGACCAGCAATTATTTTTTGTCTCATTTAAAGCCAGGGTCTCATTATATCATCATGAACAGTCTGACTCTTGTTTTTTAAGCTCTTTCTGCAGGACACTGTGTTGGTCTTGTCTAGGGTTGAAGTGATGTCTGATTTTTGTGGTATCTTACAGGTTTTCTCTACTAAGAAAGAGAGGAGAGGGTTGAGGGTGATGGGTACTGTGACTGTTGGAAAGCACCCATTTCCTACCATGGGGAGAGGCTCTATCTGGATATGTCCCTCACTATGGGGCCAGAATGTAGCTTAATGATAAAGCCCTTGCCGAGCACGATGTGAGAACCCCGTGTTCCACAGCCTCACCCAATTGCCCCTGCATTTAAAACAAAACAATACAAACAAACAAAAGTGAGATGCAGTGGCTGGGAAGATGGTTCAGTGATAGAGGTGATGCTTTCAGAGGGTCCACGTTTGGTTCCCAGCACTTGTGTCAGGTGTCAGGTTCCAGGGGATTTGCTGCCCTCTGCTGGCTTCAGTGAGCAAATGTACTCTTATATGCTCCTGTGTGCTGGTGTGTGTGTGTGTGTGTGTGTGTGTGTGTGTGTGTGTGTGGTGTGTGCACAGCCTCCCTCCCAGAGTCACAGTCACACAGAGTCACACACCACAAATACATAATTTAAAATTAAAATATAAATACATTTTTAAAATGTGATTCGGGTGATCTCCTTGAGTGCAAAGGAGTCTGTTGGAGAGATTCAAATGGGCTTGGTATTGGTACAAAGGTGTGAGCAATCAACCATCACCAGAAGCCAAGGCTAAATTGGTTTCTCTTGAGTCCCATGAATGCAATCTGTAAACAAAGAAGTCCTAAGAGTAAGGTACGATGTCTGGATCCGGCTTGGGAATTTACAAGGACGTGGGAAAGTGTGGATGACAATCAGCATGCTTTCCATTGGTCACTTAGCAAAGGGGAGGAAGGGACCCTGGAAGGAACAGCCATGAGCTGCAAACAACAAACGGCTGTCTGCCTCTGGCTTTTCTAAGAACCAACTGCAGTGGGCAAAGGGTTGTCACTGAGGGGAATAGGGTTGGGAGCCCCATCCTGGCAACCTGGTGGGGTCTCAAAAGGAGAAGTGCCAGGCAGTGTTGGTTCTGGCCTTTAATCCCAGCATTCAGGAGGCAGATGAAGACAAATCTTTGAGTTGGAGGCCAGCCTAGATGACAGAGAAAGTTCCAGAACAGCCAGGGCTACACAGAGAAACCCTGGAAAAGCCAAATAAAGAAAGAAACAAACAAAAAGATAGTTAGATAGATGATATAGATAGATAGATAGATAGATAGATAGATATCTAAGAAAATGTTGTTTTTATCTTCTTTTTTTTTTTTTCATTTTTTTTGAGACAGGGTTTCTCTGTGTAGCCCTGGCTGTCCTAGAACTCACTCTGTAGACCAGGCTGGCCTTCAACTCAGAAATCCACCTGCCTCTGTTTCCCAAGTGCTGGGATTAAAGGCGTGTGCCACCACTGCCCGGCGTTTTTATCTTCTGAAAGTCACATTTGTGGATTTTTGCCTCTAGTCTTCTGATGTGAAATTCTTTTGAATTCAAAAGCACTCTTTTGTATTCAAATAACAATTGTTATTGTTTTGTATGAGAGTTTTGCCTGCATGTATGTCTGCATACTACATGTGTGCAGTGTCTACAGAAGCCAGAAGAGGGTGTCAGGTGAACTGAAACTTTGTATAGGTGCTGGGAATTGAACCTGGATCCTTGGAAGAGCAGCTAGTGTTTTTAACTGCTCAGCCATCTCTTCAGGCCCTATAATCATATTTTTGTGAGTATTTGTGTTTGTTTCCGATAATATGACATATGTACAATATCCTATTTAAAGGATGTTATTTCATTGACCACAGAGTACCTAGAAAGATGGTCAATATCATTAAGAATTGGGGAAGTGTATAGAATTTATACCCACCAGGAAGTTTAGCATCCAGAAAAGGAGAAGAAACGAGTGTTGGTTGGGGTGACCGTGGAGCGATCAGGACCCTCTTACATTTTAGAGAGATTGCAGGTTGTCATAGCCGATGTGGAAAAAGGCTTGTCAGTTCTTGGAGAGTGAAAGAGATTTCCCATTTCATCCTGAAGTGTGTGCACTGGGTGTGTGCACAACACAGTGAAAATAGTGACTGAACACAAAAATGCAAAGGAACGTGCAAATCAGCCCTGTAGAGATGATCTCCTATGCACTGTATAAAAGCATTCACCTGTCAATAAAATGCTGATTGGCCACTGAGTCAAGGCAGCATTATAAGGTGAGACATCTTGCAGAGAGAGAATTCTGGGTTTGAGTCAAGCAGGGAGGATTTGCCCAGAACGTTAAGGAGACAGTCACATGAAACTGTGGAGAGGCGGGGCTGGAGAGATGGCTCAGCGGTTAAGAGCACTGACTGCTCTTCCGAAGGTCCTGAGTTCAAATTCCAGCAGCCACATGGTGGCTCACAACCATCCCTAATGAGATCTGATGCCCTCTTCTGGGGTATCTGAAGACAGCTACAGTGTACTTACATATAATAAATAAATCTTTGGGTCGGAGAGAGCGGGGTTGGAGTAAAAAGAAAAAGTGTCTGAAGACAGCTACAGTGTACTTACATATATAATAAATAAATAAATCTTTAAAGAAAAAAAAAAGAAACTGAGGAGAGGCAACGAACTACATAGTGGGACTTAGAATCGAATAAATGAGTAATTAAGTTGTGAGCTAGTTGGGAAATAAGCCAAAGCTTATGCCCTAAGCATATACTCATGAAATATTAAGTTTCAGAGTCCTTATTTCTGGGAACAAAGATGCCATGTGCAAACGCTTTCCACACTTACACAGTCCCATGATTAGATGTATGAATCAAAGGCAGGAAGACTTCTGTCTTAGGGTTTCATTGTTGTGAAGAGACACCATGATCGAGGCAGCTCTTATAAAGGCAAGCATTTCATTAGGGCTGGTTTACAGTTTCAGAGGTTCAGCCCCTCATCATCATGGTGGGAGCATGGCGGCCTCTAGGCAGACATGGTGCTAGAGAGAGAATTGAGAGTTCTACATCCTGATCAGAGGGAAGCCAGAAGGAGACTGGCTTCTGCAGATAGCCAGGAGGAGGCTTTCTTCGCCGTTGGGCAGAGCCTGGCCACTAGGAGTCCTCAAAGCTCACCTACACAGAAACACAGTCCTCCAACAAAGCCACACCTCTTCAATAAGGCCACGCCTCCTAATTCCTAATAGTGCCACTCCCTAAGGCCAAGCATTCAAACCACCACAGTTTCATTTTAGTTTGTGATCTCAGGTTTTAGTTCATCACTGATACTGGGCTCCCACCTCAGAGTTCTTACTCTCATTAATAAAAGAATATAAAGAATAGATACAAGTTGAAAGTGGAGGATAATTTGACGGAAGTTTAACAGAAGAGCCCCTCCGCAGGCAAGCTCTGAACCTCTGAAAGTGCCGAAGGAGGATATGGAGAAGAGAAGCAGGTGTGGTGTTTTGAATAAGAATTGCCCTTGAGGCCCAGCAGTGACGGCGCATGCCTTTAATCCCAGCACTTGGGAGGCAGAGGCAGGTGGATTTCTGAGTTGGAGGCCAGCCTGGTCTACAGAGTGAGTTCCAGGACAGCCAGGGCTACACAGAGAAACCCAGTCTCGAAAAAAAAAAAAAAAAAAAAAGAATTACCCTTGAGCCCAACTGTGATGGCTTCTGAACTTGCAGAGGCAGGTGGATCTCTGTGAGTTCCAAGGCCAGCCTGATCTACATAGTGAGTTGAGTACATCCAGGACACTGTAGGACAACTTCAACCACTACCTCTCCCCTCAAAAAACAAGAAAGTTAATTTGAATGACAACTCCGGTGGACGCTTCTGCCGCACCTGCTGGTATCACTATCTTCCACTTTGAGATGTGAGGGGAACTGACCTACAGATGGACGATTCTACCCTGTAAAGCTCCAAGCCCCTGCTCCATGTGCACACAATCTCCACACCTGAGGAGAGGCTGGTGGCATTCAGTTGTCTGATTAAAGAATTCTGCTTCTGGAGATGCCTGCCTGCTTTCTTATACCTCATGTCGCCCCATCAATCCCAACCTAACACCACATACAAACATCATAAATAAGAGAGAGTTCAAAGAGAAGAAATTAGACTCATTCATATAGTTTCTGACCTCTGGGAAAAGACTGTAGAATCAATCCAATTATAATTAAAAGATTTATTGATTAGATGCTAGCAGGACAACAGTCTTAAAGCCAAATCATGAAAGCTTGTGTCTTAGTCAGGGTTTCTATTCCTGCACAAACATCATGACCAAGAAACAAGTTGGGGAGGAAAGAGTTTATTCGGTTTACACTTCCATGCTGCTGTTCATCACCAAAGGAAGTCAGGACTGGAACTCAAGCAGGTCAAGGAGCAGGAACTGATGCAGAGGCCGAGGAGGGATGTTTCTTATTGGCTTGCTTCTCCTGGCTTGCTCAGCTGACTTTCTTATAGAACCCAAGACCACCAGCCCACAGATGGTACCACCCACAAGGGGTCCTCCCCCCTTGATCACTAATTGAGAAAATGCCTTACTGCTGGATCTCATGGAGGCATTTTCTCAACTAAAACTCCTTTCTCTGTGATAACTTCAGCTTGTGTCAAGTTGACACACAAAACTAGCCAGTACAGCTTGTCATGAAGAATGGGTGTGGGGAAGGATTTTTAAAGGGGAAAAACACAAGAAGGCCTTCGATATCAACTCAAGCAAGCAAAAAATTGGTCTGTTCTGCCAAGTTTAAGTGGTTAAGGGAACCCAAAACAATCTTTGGGTGTCTGCATAACCAAGTTACAGAAGCCAAAAAAAGTTAGTCACCTCATAACAAGTACACAATCACAGCTGTACAGGTAACTAAATCAGGGTTAGTGGGAACTTGTCTTCCTGGGACTGGAGTCAGAGACGAACAACTAGTGCCTAGCTTCAAAGGGATTTTTCTTTAGCCATCACTCACTGATAACCAGATAGGGAGAAGGGCCATAACTATAATAACAAAGATGGTGAAATTTCAAGATTGCCACATTTTCTTCACCCTCCTGACAAGAAACCAAAAACTTGCAGCTTAAAGAGTTAAAGGATTAAAAGGCATTTGGGGGGCAGAGGCAGATGGGTCCCAGTGTTTGATTGTTTGAGGTCTATAGATGGAGTACCGTGATGACCAGGGTTACACTGAGAACCTCTGCCTCAAAAAAACAAAACAAAACAAAACAAAAGGGCCTGGCAGACTTTTGCTCTCTCCCGTGGACCCCCTGCAGAGTGAAAGGGCCAGACAGTTCAAGGTCAGACCAGCTCGTGTTTACTTCAAATTCACAAACCTATCAGCCTCCCTGTCTTTGTTCAAACGGACTAACCTTAAACTGGTGAAGGGATACATCCCCACACTCTTAAACCCTAGACTGAGCTTCTGATTCCCTGGCAGTGAACAAAAAACATTGCAGCCCAATTCTGAGAGAAAAAGGAAAAAAAAAAAAATCTGCCCCTGAGAGAGAGAGAGAAGTCCTTTATAGGAGGTTGGAGAAGTTCCCAGCTTTGCCTCATGGATCATGTAAGAAGAGTTTTACTTAACTAGAGCAAAAGAAAGATTTACTCTCCTGAGGAAATAAATCTTACAACAGCACTTGTCCCCCGAGTGTTCGAACCAAATGGAGGGCCTTAGGAGCTAGGCACTACTTACTTGTATAAGATATTACAAACCACTGGATCAGTCTCTGGGCCCTCGGGCTTGTCTGCTATTAAGAGGGATTGCTTCTTGTTTGGGGACTTTTTTTTAACTTTCTGTCTATAAAAATGTCTGTGTGAAACTGTAACACATGAGGGGGTAAGTAAGAACACAGGAAACTGAGGTACAGACTGAAGTGGTGCCTATTGGGATAGTGGTGTATTTTAGTTTTGAAATGCAAAGTGTTTATGACAGTCAGGCTTAAAGAAAGCCTTTTAAGGTGTGGGTCTTGTGGAGTACGGGTTTCTGTATTCCCAAGAGAGAATGTTTAAAGTGTGAGGATCTGTAAATCTGAAGCAACCGAAGCCATCGCAAGAGTCCAGCAAAGCACGACCTTTATTTGAATTAGGTAGCAAAAACTGACTGGTCAGGGACAGCAGCATAGCCATGGAAGCTAACTGTATCTTCGGATGTTCATCTTAGAACGTATTTAAGCAGATGACAAAAATATATTGTACTCAGACTGCTACTGATTGACCAGGGCCACAGAATAGACTCTGGGGCTCAACTGCAACCCTGAGCCAGAACGTTACAGAGTTTTAAAGCTTGAAGACCACAAATATCCGTGTCAAGTTACAGTTACAATTTTCCACCAATCAGAATCATCTGTTCTTTCATGGTTAGGAGCAACCATTATGTTTTGGGGAACAAAAGAAGAATAGCTATCTGGAATGCTCCCCTGGAGCCTGGGAACTTGAACTTAATTTCACCTTATGATCAAAATGGAGTCTCAAAAACAAAATGGCAATACTTAGGATAAGTCTCATTTGTTTGATCCCAACAAAAGGAAACCCCCACCCCAAACCAGGACCATTAGACAGGCCCAAGACTTCAAGAAATGTGTTTCCTATGGAGTGCCAAGAGAGCAGCAAGCCCCCATGATGTGACCTGGAGCCTGAAGGTCCTCCTTTCTTCCCAAAATCTGGTTTATCTCGCACACTGCAGTTTAAAAAAACAAAGCAGTTTCTGTCTGGTGAAGCCACCCCTCCTTTCCCTATTCTCCACCAGAAACACTGTTTCTCCGGGCCTGTAAGGCTTATTCTTCTGTAAAGCTGAGATACTGAGCCCCAGGATTTTAGGCTACCATTTTCTGAGAGTCATAAAAGTCTGCTCTCTTTTTTGGGGGTGGGGGTGGGGTTAAATAGAGTCTACACTTTCTTTTTTTTCTCAGCTTTTTCTTTCTTTACTTTTTTTGTTTTGTTCTGTTCTGTTCTGTTTTGTTTTGTGAGACAGGGTTTTTCTATATAGCCCTAGCTGTTCTGAAACTATCTCTGTAGACTAGGTTGGCCTGGAACTCAAAGATTCACCTGTTTCTGCCTCCCAAGTGCTGGCTGCACTGTACTATACCCAGCTTGCTGACGTTTTGTTATAGTGAGAAGTATGCAGGTTTAGAGAGGCAGTGCCCTCTGGCACTGGGGACAGGAGTGGGGTTCAGGCTTTCAGAGTCCCATCCTTATGTATCCTTGGCTGTCCAGCAATGATCTTCTCTAGGGCTTCTTTCAGTCTCGATTTGGTCCTCAAGCTTGGGAAGGTGACCTTGTGAGTGTGGGGTTTCTTTTTTTCTTAGCTGCCTTCTTATCTGGGTGACACTGGATATTTATTTCTTTTCTCTTTTGGTTCATTTTTAAATGTTGGCTTCTTATATTTGGCCAGTGGCAGACAATGCTGACAGGCCAGAAGCATGCTGACTGTAATGAATTTAGAAAAAGATTGTAATCCAGAATGCATTGAAACCACCAAACTAGACCACACTGTGGGTAGGAAGATGGCTTTATTGGTGGTCACACTGCTAAGGCTATCTCTCAGGGTTGAGGGCAGCAAAACGGAGTAAAGCAAGCAGACATTACATGACAGTCAACAGAATAGGATTGAAGTCAGCCGTTAGGACTGGCTGAGGACTAGATGCTCCTGCCTGAGGCAGCTGATCTTCAGCATGGATTGGGAGATCTGTTTCTCCAGTAAACAGAAACCAGCCTTCAGACTTGTTTACCCAATAAGATTTTTCTGTTCAGGACATTGTCAACAAGCACGGCTGTTTTTTGTTTTTGTTTGTTTGTTTGTTTTGGGGGGTGGGCTGCTCTGGGTCTAACAAAGATAAACAGTAGATTAGATGACTTATGAAATGCATGGTTGTGCAACTTGAGCTGACTGCCAGAGAATGGAACTCATTGCATTACTGAAAACATGGAAGGCTTTTATAGCAGGTTAGGGAGAGGCTATTTAATCTTACTGCTGGATTTTTGTGGGGTTTCTATCTGAGGGGGAGAGCTAGATTTTCTAGCACCCACTACTCTGTTTACACTGGCCATGTAGGGTCAGTTGTAAATGTTTGTAGGAGACACCATTGTGGGGCATCCACCGAGACACGGGTGTTAGCTAACGGAAAGCCTTTATTAGCTGGCCAGCAACTATACTGGGTGTTTAGGATCCCAGTATAGTTTTCAGTCTTTCCCAAGGTGAGATTTTATGCACAAAAAAACCCCACGTCCTGGGTTGATATACCTCAGTTAACGAGAACAGTTAGCCAGAAACAGAGCTCAAAAGGTTAAAAAGCAAGGTTAGTACATTTAGAGACTTTCTCAGAACTATAGACTTTGATGGAGTAGTACTTTGTTTTTGGTAGATTTTACTCTCTACTTGCTGAATTGTACAATTCCATCATGGAGTCAGTTGTGCAAATGTCTGAGGGCCAACTAAGGTCTGGGGCCCTGGGGCAACATCATAAACCAAGGGGTTAAGCTGAGCAGTCAGGGTCCAATTTTTTTATTGTTCTTTTTTGAGAAAAAATAACTCACTATGTAACTCTGGCTATCTCAGAACTTACTATGTAAACCAGGTTGGTCTTGAACTCACAGAGCTCAGCCTGAATCTTTCTCACGATGTTCTGCACTATCACATCTAAGGGTTTAATTTCTTAATGTGTGCTTTTGCTTTTTATTTTTATTTTTATTTTTTTGCTATTATTTTGAGTCAGTTTTTTTCTGGTATAAATTCCACTTTCTCCATGACTTGGTGACTTGAATGATAGTCATTGCTTGTTTATGTGTTTTTATGTTATTGGTTGAGTATGGAATCGAAAAAGCCATGGGCACCTGCCTCATTCCAAATTCTGAGGTCAGAAAAAAAAAATAGTGAAATAAGAAGAAAGGAAAATGAAAGAATAGACTCAGTTTAACCTGGAAACCGTATTCCGTGGGTATGCTTGACTGCCAACGTGATACATCTAATTTGGATCTCTCATCTAATTGGTTTCTCTTATTAGAAAAACACACATATAATTTAGATTTTTTTGAATGGAGAAAAGGCATGCTTTTTAATCCTGCTCTTGAGATAGGAAGACATACCTTTATCTTTAATCCAGATCTAACATGGGTTACTGCTTCTGCTGGAAGCCTATATAAGGTTTGAAAGAAAGAAGCTTTTGCTCTTTGCCTGCTTGCCCTTGCCTTGAATGCAAGTCCATTCCTACACTGGCATTAGAGCCTGCTTCTCTGCGATTCCAGCATCAGTTGAACACCAGCTGAGACATCCAGCCTTGTGGACTGAGCAACTACTGGATTCTTGGACTTTCTATTCATAGCCAGTCATGTTGGACTAGCTAGACCACAACGTGTGTGTGTGTGTGTGTGTGTGTGTGTGTGTGTGTGTGTGTGTGTGTGTGTGTTCGTGTGTGTTCTGTTATGCTAAAGAGCCTTGTGGTGATTTGAATATGCTTGGCATGGCCTGGAGAGTGGCACCATGTGTGCCTGGACACTGCCATGCTCCCCATTATGATATGAATGACTGAACCTCTGAAAGTGTAATCCAGACCTATTAAATGTTGTCCTTATAAGCGATGCCTTGGTCATGGTGTTTCTTTACAGCAATAAAACCCTAACTAACACACAGAAAGAACAGATGCTTATTGGTCTGAGAAATTAAGACCTCCAAACCTGAACACATCACAAAGGGTCTAAAAATCAGTTTTTGCAGTAGAGAGCAGGGCAGGGAGGCCCTGACTTCAACAGGCCCAGAAACTGGTTTTCTAGGTAAATTTTGTGTGTGTGTGTGTGTGTGTGTGTGTGAATTTTATTGGTGGAATGTTTCCCAAAGTCTTGGGCAGACTGGCAGTATGGTGGTGGGGTGTGGGAAGATGGGAGCTGGCAGAGGGGTTTCCTTAAATAAGGCCCTTCCTCTTAATCCTGCTCAAAGCAGCTCTGAGTTGTCTCCATGACCACTGAGTCTGGAATTCTTTTGCTCTGACCCCATTCTTAGGAGGAAGAATTAGGAATTGCCCACTGTGCATTGTTACAAGCAAGCGGACAAATTCCGCTTATATGCACACTTTCACTCAGCCAGGGAAAGAATGCTAGGGCCTAGAGTGTGTAATTTGCTTGCTAATTTGCCTAATAAAACTTGTATCTCCAGTCATTGGCGCTCTAGATCCGAGCTAAGGGCTCGCTGGCCCATGAGGATAAAGGTTAGGCTCGCTGGCCTATCAGGGTAAAGTTTATTACTTTAGTGCCTGAAGTGTCCAATGAGGAGTATGCTTCTTACGTGAGGGAATTTGTCTGACCTAGGTCTGTTTCCTTAACACACACCCCCCTCCCCAAATTAGGCATGTTTGTGTTATTTGGGAGTACATCCTAGATGCCAGGCCTAGATATCAAAGTCGCCTTCACTGACAGCAGGAGCGGCAGGAGGACAGCAGGACACTCCGTGGCTGGAAATGGTAAGTTCGGCCTGTGTGTTTTAGATATGGGGAGGATGCTGCTGCAGCAGGCGGAGACCTCAGTGGGAATCGGGATTCCAAGACAGCTGAGTCTGCCGCAGTCTCTTCTGGCTCAGCTGGGTCTTGCTTGCCGCTCCAATCCCACCGGGTGGAGCTGGTCCATCAGACAGAGCCGAGCTCTCTTCCTCTCTGAGCGCTCAGTGGTTCGGCGTCTCTGGTCAGCTGGGCTTCTCAACTAAGATCTCTGCAATCTGAGCGGTGTGGGTAGAGGGTCCTGGAGAGCCAACACTGGGAGTTGGATTGGGGCTCTTGTCGGGGGATGGAGGTGGAGCTACATGGATGGTGAAGGTTAGGTCCTATAACTGCTTCGTCCTCCCCCGAAAATCTCCACACACTCCATGCAAAGTCTCAGGGCGCAGCTACTCAGAGAACATTGTGTTTCTCAGTGTTGAGAGAGAGAGAAAGAGAAAGAGAGAGAGAGAGAGAGAGAGAGAGAGAGAGAGAGAGAGAGAGATATGGGGGGAGCGGGGACATTGAGACATTGGAGCAGCGAGTGACCCCATCCTTTCTGGAATAAAAGTCAAGTGCCCATAGAGCAGTGACTCTCAACCTTCCTAATGCTGCAAGCATTTACACTTAATGCTGTGATCCCATCAATAAAATTATTTTCTTTGCTACTTTATAACTGCAATTCTGCTACTGTTATGAACCGTAATGTAAATATCTGCTATGCAAGATCTAATATACAACCCATATGCTGGTTAACACAAGAGGGGTCGCGACCCATAGGTTGAGAAACACTGTCTTTGAGGGTCTGGGGAAGATGTAAATACACAAAGGTGGCCGCCAGGAAGTTACCGCCATTTTTTGTGGTTTGACTGGGAACTGGGTGGATTGTTTTCTACATCCAGATGTATTTATTGTATCTGTAGGAAAAGAAGGGTCAGGCTGGGGCAGAGCAATTCTTTATGGCTAGGGACTATTGCCCTGTACAGCCTGACTCAATTCCTAGTGACCAGGCTCTTAACCCACACAAAGAGCAACTGCAGTTGAGGTGGGGAAAACCAAGCCACAGGGCACTCTTATTTTGGATTTCCTGATGCAGGATGGCTTAGAGTCACAGCTCCAGTGTATTTTTTTTCGGGGGGGGGGGGGCGTTTCAAGACAGAGTTTCTCTGTATAGCCCTGTCTGTTCTGGAGCCGGAGTTGTGGACCAGGCTGGCTTCAGAGTCAGAAATCTGCCTGCCTCTCCCTGGAGTGCTAGGATTAAAGGTGTGCACTATCGAACCCAGCTTCTAGGCTCTAGTCTTCATCACACACAGCCTGTGCTTAGGTCAATTCTCATTCCTGTCCCCACCCTGTACTTTTGAGCAAGTAACTCCCTCAGTCCTCCAGAACTGAAGGATCTTTCTCCCTTCTGAGCTTCAACATGGCTGCGTGAGTCTTGATGCTATAACTCATCCAACGAATCTCTGCTCAGCTTTCTTTCTGCCAACCTGCAACATCATTTATCTTACAGTAACCACAAGAGCCTTGAGCCTATTGTGTCAGCAACAGACAGACATGTTTGTGTTATTGAAGCTGGCATTCCCAGCCTGTGCTCCAAGTCAGGCCCAGTCACCTGTTGTCAATAAGCCAATAAAAACGAGCTAAATAATTAATGGAGCGTAGAAAAGATCTATTCCATGTCTGCATATTGGGAAGAGGAAGAAAGAGATCTAGGGAGGCCCCTAAGTCTGTCTTCCAGGTCCTGAAGTGAGATCAAAGAGAAGTAGAGGCCAGGGGTGTGCATATGTAAGCAGTCCGGTCAAGGTGTGGTTCCGCCCTGCACTGACCCGCCATTGTGGGCTTCAGGCTCATCCTGTCAGGGGATCTGACAGACTGTTAGAAGGGTGTTAGGTCCCTTTCTGAGAGATGAGCTCCCCACTCTGATTGGTGCCTTCTTTCAGCCTGAGATTCCTGAGGAAATTCCCATTTCTTTGGGGTCCATTGTTTCAGAGTCTCTTTAGAATATCCTCAGTTCTGCCCAGCAAGTCATAGTGGCAGGATGTATTGAACACCCGAATTCAACAGCATGGTTGTCATTGGTGGTGATTTGCCAAGTAAGCCTGACTTTCCCTTCTACCTGGCAAGTGCTTTTACCCCAGTCTTTTAACTTGTGTTTGGAGACTAGTCTCACTGTGTGGTCCTGCCTAGTCTGGAACTCACTATATAGACCACATTGACTTGAAATTTAGAGATCTGCCTGCCTGGCCTCCACAGTGCTGAGGCTAAAAGGTATGTGCCACCATGCTTGGCCCTTTGTCACAAATTTTGTTGTTTGTTTTAAGACAGCTTCCCACTATTTGGCACTGGCTGGCTGCTACTCTCTGTGTAGGCAGAGCAGGCTGGCACTGGACTCACAGATCTGCCTCCCAGCTGCTGGGATGAAAGATGTGCACTGCCACACCCAGCCCTTTTATCCCACTTTGAATCACTGACATCAACCAGCAGATGCCATGGGGACATTTCACACAACCAGAGACAGCACAGGTTACAAATGGATGGGAAATAGTGAAAGAGGGTGCAGAATCAGTCTGTCCTGAAGATATAGGCAGAGAGCTGG
>CM052707.1:99437158-99454221 GCA_028551405.1 Uromys caudimaculatus
ATGAGCATTGGCTTTTGTAGTCCATCAAGGACAAGGGTTTCGAGCTAACCAGTGTTGATGTATGAATTGGAACATGGAGAAGGGAATTGGGGAGAATTTGTCAGGTGGGATACACCATGAATTTAGCTGGCATTTAGAACTTTTTCTCTAATTAATAATTAGTAATTGGTTTTCTATGTCTGCATTTTAGGAAACAAGTCGGGCAAACAGAAGGTTGTAAATGAGTCTGAAAAGCTATGGAGAAAACTGAGGTAATTCCTTACCACGAGCTAGCCATATTCCAGAGTGCTGTTGTGTTAGGACATTTCACAAAGAAGTAAAAGATGTACTTGATGTCAAGCATCAAACCAATTTCATCTCACGAAAATCTCTCCCAAAAGTGTGTTTTACACATCAGTATTAGGAGATGCCAAATATTACAATATGGGGAACAGCTAGAATATGTTGATGTCACTGCGATGTATAGCTCATATAACACACACTTTATGCCGTACAGTGTGTCTTAGTTTGGTTGTGTATTGCTGTACTCAAGACTGTGAGCCAAGGCAGCACGTGGTGGAAAGGCTTAATTTCACCTTGTAGTTGGCATGATCAAGGGAAGTCAGGGCATGACCTGAAGCAGAGGCCGCAGAGGAATGCTGTTCACTATCCTGCCCTGGGGTTTGCTCAGAGTTCTTATGTACCTCATGGCCCCTTCTCCTGGAATTGTACTGGTCACAGTGGGCTGGGCCATCAATAAAGAAAATGCTCCAAGTCTTTCAACCAAAGTCCTCTAGGTTTTATCCAGCTGACAAAATACTAAGTAGCAAAATCGATTCTCTGTCATTATGACCCACAGACACCTCAGTATTTAATCTGTCCTGTCTTTCGTTTGTCCACAAGATGTCATGTGAATATTAATATCACAATTTAAAACATTAGAAACAGTTTTAAGATATTTCAACAGTTTAAGAGTCCACATGCTCCTTAAAAACTGAGTGTCTCCTTCAAAAATCAAAAGTCTCTGAACTGTGAACCCTTGCAATATTAAAAACAAACAAACCAAAAAAAAAAAAAAAAACCAAAAAAAAAAACAGCTGGGCAGTGGTGGCGCACGTCTTTAATCCCAGCACTTGGAGGCAGAGGCAGGTGGATTTCTGAGTTTGAGGCCAGCTTGGTCTACAGAGTGAGTTCCAGGACAGCCAGGGCTACACAGAGAAACCCTATCTCGGAAAAAAAAAAAACGGAAAAAAAAAAAAACAAAACAACAAATGTTACATGCTTTCTTACTCTAATAGAGAAGAACCAGGACATAGTCACAATCAAAGCAAATAGAAACCAACATTCAGCAGTGTAAACATTAGGCTCCCACTTCTGGAAATGAAGCACAATCTCCTGGGCTCCGTGGTCTTGGACAGCTCCATTTTCTCAGAGGTGCTACCAGCCACACACAGATTGTCTCCCAGGGTCAGGCCAAGTGCCTCATCATTTGTTATTCTGGGCTGTCATCCTACCCTGCTGCATCTCCTTTACTTTGTCCACTGTGCCTGAGGCTCATCCTTCTCCCACGAGGAAAGAGGGAGAGGTTTATTTGGCTTACATGTCCTAATCACAGTCCATGTTTAAGGGAAGTCAAAGCAGGAACTCAAGGCAGTCAGGAGCCCAGAGATAGAAACTGAGACTGAGACCCATGGAGCAAACTGCTTACTGACTTGCTCTTCAGGGCTTGCTTAGCCTACATTCTGATATAATCAGGACCCCCTGGTGCTTCAGGAGGGTGACACCACCCACAGTTAACTGGTCCCTCCCACACTGATGATTGACCATGAAAATGCTCCCACAGTTTACCTAAAGATGATCTAATGCAAACGTTTTCTTAACTGAGATTCCTGTTTTCAGATGATTCTACATTGTATCAAGTTGGACAAACAACTAGCCAGGACACACCTCATCATTTCAAAATGGTATATAAAAAAAGTTGCCTAGCCATTAATAGTGCTGGTCCTGAAATCATAATGCTCAGAGTTCTGTTCCCAGAAGCCACATAGAACAGCACATACCTGTAGTCCCAGCACTTCTCAGAGAGACCCTGCTTCAACAACATAGAAGCCTAGAATACTCCTGAAAGTTATTCTGAGCATCTCCCATGTGCACACACCCACAAACATAGTAAATGAACACATTTTTAAAACTTAATGTTGCACTGATTTATCCACCGCCATGGGGACAAGTTGGGAATGATTTATTGTCATTTTTTTTTCATGGTCTTGAAGGTATTTAAAAACAGAAGGTGATTTGACTGATACCATTGCACATCCAAAATGTTCCAAATATTGTGGATTGAGATATATGTTGAGATGCTACATGCATGTCTAGTGTCCTCCAGGAGACGTACCTCATCATACATGAATCCCACTGTTTCTCTTGCAGCTGTCCTTAGTGGACTTGGAAAGCATGCAGTCTGAGCATGTTACACACCGTTTCCCAGGATGAAACCAGCATGTCTTTGTTCAATCATTAGTAAACACAGTCTTTGTTGTTGTTATTGAAACACTTTGTTCAGAGACTTGGGGAAAGGTTGGAGAAGTCCTCGATGTTTGCTGTCCTGCGCAGGGCAGACCTTACAGATCTCCCTGTCGCTAAGAGCGTAAACACAGTCTTAGTCGTGTACTCTTTTTTTGTTTTGCAGCAGCCAACTGGTGGAGAAATTCTGTGATTATAATGAAAGTCATCAGTGTGCAGAAATCTTCAGCTATAATCCAGGGCACTCTGTGAACCCGAAATCTTGTCCAGGCCTTGCCACATGGGAAAAGCATGCCTGTGAAGAAGGTAGAATTGGCCATTCGTCTCTGGATGTGCTCCTGAACCATGCGGTAGGACACAAACCTAATGAAGACCAGGAACATGGCCAGACGTTGTATAAACCTAAGGAGTTTGGGAGCGGCTCCACTTCCCCTCAGTTCCTTCAGATGCATAAAAGCGCTCACACTGGAGAGAAACCTTCCAAAAATAAAAACTGTGATGAAGACCTTCCTTGTTTCAAATCTGACCAAATGTATGAACAAAATGACTGTTCAAAGAAGTCTTATGTGCACAAGCCATGTGGGAAAGGCTTCACACATCCCAGCCCTTCACAAAGGCATGAGAAGAGCCACAGGGTTGAGAAGCCCTATGTGTGTGAACTGTGTGGGAAAGGCTTTGCTCGGTTTGGTAACCTTTTAAGGCATCAGAGAACTGACACAGGTGAGAATCCTTTTCTGCCTGATCACTATGCAAGAACTCTTCCTCGTTCTGCTTGCCTTAGAAGAAGAATGAGTATTCACAATGGCGAGAAACCCTACACGTGTAAACAGTGTGGGAAAACTTTTCTTGATTCTGCTTATTTTCGAATACATAGAAGGATTCACACTGGTGTGAAACCCTATGTGTGCAAGCAATGTGGGAAGGCCTTCACTGCTTCTCGGTACCTCAGATCACATGAACTAACTCACACTCGGGAAAAGTCGTATGTGTGTGAGCAGTGTGGGAATGCCTTCACGTTTTGGTATCAATTTCAAAAGCACAAAGTAACTCACAGCGGCGTGAATCCTTACATTTGTAAGCAATGTGGGAAAGGCTTTACTTACTCCAGTTCCCTAAAAACGCATGAAAGAATTCACACTGGTCAGAAGCCCTATGTGTGTAAGCACTGTGGGAAAACCTTTGGTAGTTCCGGTAACCTTAAAAGACACGGAAGTACTCACACTGGTGAGAGACTCTATGTATGCAAACAGTGTGGGAAATCATTCAATAATCACAGTTCCTTTCAGTTCCACAATCGAATGCATACTGGAGAGAACCCCTACAAGTGTAAGCACTGTGGGAAGGATTTAGCTTCTTCTTCCTCCCTTCAGAGCCACGAAAGGAATCACTCTGGAGAGAAGCCCTATGCGTGTTTGCAATGTGGGAAGGCTTTCAGTTCTGACAGCTCTCTTCGAAAACATAAAATAATGCATAGTGAAGAAAAACCCTATGTATGTGAGCACTGCGGGAAATCTTTTCGCCGCTTTTTTGAGGTTCGGGTGCATGAACGAATCCACAGTAGCGAGAGACCCTATGAATGCGAGACGTGTGGGAGAGGCTTTTTGAGTTCAACTCATTTGCGAAGGCATGTACCAGTTCATAGTAGAACAAATAAGGGTGTTAGTAAATAACATGAGAAACTCTCTAGTAGCTCTCACGAAGTCAAACACCATGATTTAGATGATGCTAGCAATGTGGGGAAATGTCAAACAAATTCGAGAGACAGTACCCTTTTGAATTGGTGTAGCTATTACTACTAGAAATTCTCTTCTAATACATGGAAGCAGACACTGGAGAAATGTTTCAAGCCACGTGATAAAGTCTTCAGAGTTCTTTTCATTGTGGAGAAGATGTGAAATAATTCACACCAGAGAGAAACTTTATGCGCTCTATGGGGAAAGCCTTTAGTCCTTAGAGGACCCTTAAGAGATATTGTAGTCGTTATTTGGAGAGAATTCCTTCATATATAATGTGGTGATTTGAATAAGAATGCTTCAAATATGCTTATATATTTGAATGTTTAATAACCAGGGAGTGGAATTGTTTGAAAGGCTTATAAGAATTAGAAGGTGTGGCCCTTTTTGGAGTAGATGTGATCTTTTTTGGAGGTGTGACACTAGGGGGTGGCTTTGAGGTTTCCAAAGCCTGTGCCAGATCCAGTCACTCGTTCTCTGTGCTTGTGGGTCAGGATGTAGCTCTCAACAACTACTTAAGCTCCCAGACATGATGCTAATAGTCTAAGTCTCTGAAACTGTAAGCTCCCAATTAAATGCTTTGTCTTATAAGAGCTCCTTTGTCATGGTGTCTCTTCACAGCAATAGAACAATGTCTTAAGACATACAGAGAATCTTACAAAGCCTTCATTCATCCCAGTTTTTTTTTTTAAATAGACATGAAATAACTCACTGTGGTGTAGCCTAATATACAGAATTTGTAAAGGCTCCGTATCAATTTGGTAGCACATAAAAATGCATTGAGAAAACTCCTGGCATTGGAAAGCATGTGGGAAGATTTCTGGGTTCAACTCAAAATTAAGAAATAGCAAGGTTTGGGAAACAAGTTTGATTAAAAGATATACTTGGTTTTGATCTGACAGTCTCACCCACCGAGTCTGTGTGCTCCCTCTGGTGACCAGTCCTTCCCAGGGCAGAGACTGGCTGTGATTATCACTTATTACCAGCTGTGGTGGTACGGACGTGGACTCCTACTGGGAAAGCTTGTGGGAAGGATTCCAAGGTTCAGAGCTGTCTGGACTATGTATTGAGTTCCTGGTATTCCCAGGGAACTGGGCTCCCCTTTTAGGGATTATATCATGTTAATAATAGAATTTAACAAGTGATCGCAGAAGAAATCTCAAGGACTGTTTAATAAAGTTTGAGTGCAAAACAACATACCAGGCAAGCTCTAGGCAAACTATAGGTCTTGAAGGAAGTGTGTCCTAGTGTCTCCCCCCACTCCTTCCCTCCCTTCCTAACCCCCTCTCCCATTTCACAAACGTGAGTGTTTTGCCTACATCTATATCTGTGCTGCATGTGTGTACCTGATGCCTGACGAGGCCAGAAGAAGGCATTGAACCCCCAGGAAGTGGAGTTATAGATGGTTTGAACCTCCATGTTGGGATGTTGGGAGTTAACACCAGGTCCTCTGAAGAGCCGCCGGTGCACCTAACACTAAGCCAAGCCTCCAGCCTCTCCTGTTTCTTTGAAGCAGGCTCAGCCTAGGTAATAATTGCCAGATAACTTGATTCGTACCATGTAGCCCAGGATGTCCTTACACTCACTACAATGCTCTGCCATATTCTGTCATCACAGTTTAAACTTGTATTTTGACAGGAAGTATATCTGTTTTCATTTTCAAAACATACACAGCAAAAAATATTCAGTTGCCCATTTACTGCATTTTAAGCAAGCACTTTCCGTTATATACATGTCTACTTAGGTAAATAGGTGAATATAGACACCATTTGCTCCTTCTTATTACATATTATTAGTTTCTGATAGTGGTCATGCCTAAGAGCAGCTCAAGTATATTTAACCACAAATAGGCATTCTAACCATAAAGAGACACAGATGTCAAGATGCTGCTGCAGTTTGACTTGGTGACCTCCCTGCCTATGGGTGCTCTGGGGTGATCTTCCTGAAATGATGGAAGCTTTTTGAAGCCATCCATATCTACAAGTTAGTCTGCTGCAGTTATTTTGGTGCATGATTTAGTGGGTGAGTATGGCCCTGATAAAACACCACAAGCCAAACAGCTTAGGGAGAAAGAGTTTATCTGGTTTACATGTCCAAATCACAGTTCATCATCAAAAGAAGTCAGGACTGGGCAGGAACCTGGGGGCTGATGCAGAGGCCATGGAGGAGTGCTGCTTACTGGCTTGCTCACCTTGGCTTGCTCAGCCTGTTTTCTTATAGAACCCAGGACCACCAGCCCAGGGATGGCACCACCCACAATGGGCTGGGCTGTGCCCCATCAATCACGAAGTGAGAAAATGCTCTACAGCCTTAAGCCCAGCCTTGAAGCATTTTCTCAATTTTGGTTCCCTCTCAAATGACTCCAGCCTGTGTCAAGCCGGCATAACTCAGCAGTACAGTGCAAGACCACGAAAGGAAAGGACAGCAGTGCCTGTGTGTGACTTGTTGATGGGAACTTAATGCTGCCAACCTGTCAAGACCAGCTTTGTCTGCCTAATGTGCTCAGTTTGGCAATCTCATACCCAGAATCAAACCTTCCTATTTATTTTTTTCAGTGTCCCTCACTTCACCATAGTCAACCTAACATTTATAAAACTTTTATTTTTATATATTTATATATAGGCATGACACATTTTAATTTTTTTTATATTTATGTATATGTGTGAGTATGGACATGTGTGATGGTAACCCCAGAGGCCAGAAGAGGTCGTGAGATGCCTTAAGAGTATTGGTTCTCGACCTCTCAACCCTCTCTCTCCAAAAATATTTACATTACAATTCATAACAGCAACATTACAGTTATGAAGTAGCAACAAAAGTAATTTAATGGTTTGAGTCACCAAATGAGCTGTATTAAAGGGTGGCAGCATTGGGAAGGTTGAGAACCACTCACTACCTTAGAAGCTAGCTGGATTTGGGAGCTGCCAGGGGTGGGTGTTGGGAACAGAAGTCTGGTCCTGCCCAAGAGCAGAAGGTGCTCTTAATCACCAAGCTGTGTTCCCACATCCCAAACATGGCTTTAACCCCAGCATTTGCTTTCACCACAACAAAGAGAAACATCTGGTACAGCAGTATGGATGGCAAATGCGGTTCCGTCCTAAAGCCTCTGGGGGCACTGCTCTCACATTCTCAGACCCACACACAGTCGTGCACATGTAAACAAAATTAAAAAGAAATACTTCAGAAACGCATTTTGTTTCCAGTTTTGTTATTGTTTTGTTTCTGATGCAGGCGTGGGGGTGGTGAGGGCTGGGCCCAGGATTTCACATAAGCTCAGCAAAGGCTCTACCACTGAGAAGGCTAGGCTGACTCCATGACAAGCTTCAAATTGGCAGTTCAGAAAACAGGCCTAAATACGTTTCCAAGAACTGGACAAGTACAGGCAAGCCCAGGCAAGTCAGTTACTAGAAAAACAAAACAAACAAACAAACAAAAAACCCCAGGCTTCAGGCAGCTAGTCAGAAGCTGCCCAGCCACCTGACTTGAGGCAAGGACAATGGGTCAGCAGCAGTTTCCAGCCTCCACGCTCCATAATGTCTCTGGAAAGTCCCTAGATGTGAACTCAACAGATTAAGATAGAGGTCACCTACCTGAAATTCCCTTAATGTGCTTTAAATCAGGCCTGCAAGCTCACTTCGGGGGTCTCTCTATCCTGGTAATGGGGGACCCCAGAATGTTGGCTTCTGCAGAATAAAACACTCTTTGTGTTTACATGCTACTTGAGTCCGGGGTATCATTCTTCCGAGAATCATGAACCCTTACACCATTAAGATGCCTATCTAGCCCTGCAGTCTTCCAGGAAAATAGTTGGCTTTTGGAATTGGCTTTGAGGGAGACCACAACAGCTAGAGAGTAGGAAGTCAGATACAGCCGCTGATTATAGTTCTTAAAGGAGTTTCCCACCCAGCCCCGAGGTCTATAATTGCCTTTATGCCCGCATGATTCCTTCATCACCCTCTGCTGGTGCTCAGTGGGGCTCCTGTATGGGTGACAGCAAGATTCTAGGATCTGGAGAGGTCATCTTCGGTTCCTCTGGCTTGGGGAGGCGGGTCCAGGGCTCGCTGGCCAATCGTGGTCTTATTTGAGTGCTTGCTTTGGCCAAAGAGGAGTTTGCTCCGTAAGTGAGGCAGTCTACCACTATCTGGTCTATTTCTTTTCCTGTACATTAGGTGTCCGTGTGTTCTTTGAAAGTAGATCCTAGAGCGCAGTCTTTGGTATCCAGGTCGCCTTTACTGACTGCAGGAGCGGTAGGCGGACACCAGGACACGCAGAGTCTGGAAATGGTGAGTGCTGTTGGGCGTCCCAGGAGTGAGAGGAGTCAGCTGCAATCTGGAGGCGGTAAGAGATACAAGACCTCCTACATGGAGCTGAGTCTGGGCTGGCCCCTGCTGCTTCTGGGATCATGCTGGATGGAGCTGGGCCAGCAGGCAGAGCCTTGGCCCTGAATTTATCTGAGCTTCGGTGATTCAACTTAGCTTAGCGACGGCTGTCCAGACCGCTGCTCAGGTCCCTACAGTCTGGGTTGTGTCAGCAGAGGGTCGTGCGTGGGCCGCCTTAGGAGTCAAACTGGGGCTCTTTTGCAGAGATCAGGGAGTGGAATCTACGTGAATGGTAGCTGCTAATTCACTGCCCCGCCCTCTCCCTAAAACTTGGCCACACCCAAGGTAATGTCTCAGGGCGCAGCTACTCAGAGCATCTGTGACTCTCAATGTTACAAACAAAACGGAGCAGAGAAGCATCCGGACACAATGACAGCCGGCGGAGACCACTTTATTGGAATAGCGAAGGACCGCTTTATTCCCTGGATGAGTTGAGTGCACCTAGAAGGGCTTGGGGACTTACACAGGTAGCCACCAGGAAGTTCAAGCTTTTTGTTGGTTTAGTTTGGTTCGGCTTGGTTTGGTTGGAAGCAGAGAGTTGGGGGAGCTCCATAGCCAGGCATCCTGTTTCTGCAGGTAGAGTGGAATTAATGGGTCAGGCTGGGGTTGAGAATTCTTTATGACTAGGAGTTATTGAGCCTGACTCAATTTCTCATGACCTGAGGATTTTATCCACCAAAAGAGCAGCTGCGGTTAAGGTAGGAAAAATGACTAGATGCAGGATAGTTTAGAGGTATGACTCTCTAGTCTTTTGAGGAGGGTGGACTTTTCCAGACAGGGCTTCTCTGTGTAGCCCCTGGCTGTCCTGGAACCCACATTGTGGACCAGGCTGATCTCAGACTCAGCATTCTGGCAGCCTCTCCCTTCCAAGAGCTGAGATTAAAGGCTTGCACCACCACACCAAGTTTCAGGGCTCTAGTCTTTATCAGTTCCTTCTCCCTGCTCGTTCACACTGCCAGGGCTTAGGTTAGGTCTGCCTGTGGTTATAGCTTATGTTATAGGTTATGCCTTTTAGCTGCCTGAGGCTTGATGCTGTAACTCACCCAATGAAGCTCTTCTTAGCTCTCTTTCTGTCAAACCTGTAACATCATTTATCTTACAGTGACCACAAGCTCCTTGAGTCTGTTATGTCAGGCAACAGACATATTTGTGTTATTGAAGCTAGCATTCCCAACCTGTGCCCCAGGTCAGGCCCAGCCCCCTGTTCTCAGTAAGTTAATAAAAAGAGCAAAGTTATTAGTGGAAAGAAGAAAAGATCCATTCAGTGTCTGCATATTGGAAATTGTTAAGGCCTGGGTAACTGCTGCCTGCCTGTCTAGCCAGCTATTTTATGCTACTATTACTGTTACTAGGAAACTTTCTCATGCCCAAGTTGATTGCATATTCAGTTATGTTCTGTGCTTTGGTGTTCCTGGAAACCAATCACAATATAAATCGGTTAGAACTGCTTTGTATAGTAAGCCACAATAAGCTTCGACCTGAACCACCTGGTAGCACTTGCTCTACCGTGGATGAGCTTTTATGGTTTTTCCTTTTGTTCTTGTTCTTGTTCTTAAATTTTAAAAAAAGATTTATTTATCTTTAATGCGCATTGGTGTTTTGCCTGTATTTATGCCTATGTGAGGGTGCTAGCTCTCCTAGAACTGGAGTTACAAACAGGTGCTGCCCTGTAGGTGCTGGAAATTGAACCAGGGTCCTAACCTCTGAGCCATCTCTTCCAGCCCATGATAAGCATTTTTTAATTATGTATTTTATGTATATGATTGCTCTATCTGTGTGTATACCTGCGTGCCAGATCCCATTACAGATGATTGTGAGCTACCATGTGGTTACCGGGAACTGAACTCAGGACCTCTGGAAGAGCAGTCAGTGTTCTTAAGCACTGAGCCATCTCTCCAGCCACTTGATAACCATTTTTAATGGTCACTTATTGTGTTTTATAAAAAGAGACCAGGATATGTTTGGTAGAGCTTGGTATGGTGAGGTGGGAGGGGTGCATCGGTGGCCCATGCTGAGGCATCGCTTCCTCCTGAGGTACCAGCCATACAACGGGTATAGTGTAGAATAAAGTTTATTTAGGGCATGGGAAGGGGAGTTGAGAAGGGAGTAGAGACAGACAGACAAACAGACAGACAGACTGATTGACAAGGGGGGGGGAGGCCAGCCAGGAACCATAGAGAGAGGGAGAAAGGTGTCAGGGAGAAAAGAGAGTCAGAAGGAGAGAAGGGGATGAGAGCAGTTTTGGTTTTTATAAACTGCCCATGGGATGACTTTGAATATTCCATAAATGAGAAAGACACCTACAGCAATACAAGAAGCCATTTGAAATAAGACTTCCATTTTGAGTAGGGGTCCAGTGAAGTTTTAAGTTCCCAAGACCTCTATGGGAAAATTGACATCCTGACATCCTGGTTGACAAGTTAAGTTGAAAGACCCTCAAGCTGGGGAGACCCTCACTCAAGACTCGGGACGGCGCGACCCCCCAAGAACTCACGAAAGACTGTCCTTGCTGCAATCACACGAGGTTTATTCGGGGAACCAGTGCACTGGGGTCGAGCTCATAACCCATGCAGGGGCAGAGGAGTTCGACCCTGAGCAGCTGAAGTCAGGGGTATTTAAAGGAAAAAACCACAAGAACGGAAAGAATTTGTGTTATGGGGAAGTACAGAATGTTCTAAGTTAGTCACAAGGCAGTTGCACAAACATTTTTGTGGTTAGCTAGTTCCTGGAACATTGTGCCTCTGGCCCTGGGGCCAGGCCAAGGTCACCATTTCTTAGGGGAAAGAATGCAGCCAGGTGGGGTTTGGCCAAGCATGCAATTTCAGTCCTATTTCTGTTTCTGGCTCCAAGTGTGCTAGGAGTCTAACTTTCCTCATAAGGGGGTCAGGTCTTTCAAAGTCATGAATGGTAGGCAAGCAAGTCACCCTGCCACAGTTGAATAACCCAACCAATGAGGACAGGATAAATGTAGAATAAAGACATGTTCCTAAGGAAGTCCCTTGTCCCTAAATCCTGATTGGTGGAATAACTTGGCACAGATGTTTGTGGATTTCAAGTTTAAAAGCTCTGTAGGATTCTGGCTAGGGTTGGGGGTGTTGCATTCAGTTCCATCAGTCCTGGGGCAAATGCTCAATAAACTATTCCTGTCTGACTAAGATCTGTGTACCTGTAGTTTGTAAGGAGATTCCTGAACCCCAGCAGAGGAAGAAAGAGATCTAGGGAGGCCCCTAAGTCTGTCTTCCAGGTTCTGAAGTGAGATCAAGAGAAGTAGAGGCCAGGGGTGTGCATATGTAAGCAGTCCAGTCAAGGTGTGGTTCCGCCCTGCACTGACCCGCCATTGTGGGCTTCAGGCTCATCCTGTCAGGGGATCTGACAGATTGTTAGAAGGGTGTTAGGTCCCAGATGAGCTCCCCACTCTGATTGGTGCATTCTTCTTTCAGCCTGAGATTCCTGAGGAAATTTCCATTTCTTTGGGGTCCATTGTTTCAGAGTCTCTTTAAAATATCCTCAATTCTGCTCGGCAAGTCACAGTGGCAGAATGTATTAAACACCCGAATTCAACAGCATGGTTGTCATTGGTGGTGACTTGCCAAGTAAGCCTGACTTTCCCTTCTACCTTGCAAGTGATTTTACTCCGGGTTTTTTTTTTTTTCCTTCGAGACAGGATTTCTTTGTCTAGCCCTGGCTGTCCTGGAACTCACTCAGTAGACCATGCTGACCTCGAACTCAGAAATCCACCTGCCTCTGCCTCCCAAGTACTGGGATTAAAGGCGTGTGCCACCACTGCCTGGCTACTCCGGTCTTTTAACTTGTGTTTGGAGACTAGTCTCACTGTGTGGTCCTGCCTAGTCTGGAACTCACTATATAGACCACATTGACTTGAAATTTAGAGATCTGCCTGCCTGGCCTCCACCGTGTTGAGGCTAAAAGGTATGTGCCACCATGCTTGGCCCTTTGTCGCAAATTTTGTTGTTTGTTTTAAGACAGCTTCCCACTATTTGGCACTGGCTGGCTGCTACTCCCTGTGTAGGCAGAGCGGGCTGGCACTGGACTCACAGATCTGCCTGGCTCTGCCTCCCAGCTGCTGGGATGAAAGATGTGCACTGCCACACCCAGCCCTTTTATCCCACTTTGAATCACTGACATCAACTGATACAGGTTTATTGGGAAGCTACTCTCGAGTGAGTTCACTGGCTCCAAGGATTGAGGCCAGGGGAGCCAACAGGGCGTGGTTGGAGGAGAAATAGAGAAAAGGGCAAAGAGAGAAGAGAAGGAGAGACCAAAATGTCTGGATTATATAGGAAGGAGCCTCTGGGGGAAGGGCAGCCCAGCCCATGGCCTGGAAAGCTCAGGGTTGGGGGCAGGGTATGCCAGGTAGGGACTGATGGGTGCTGGGAGAGCCTGGAGGCTAGGTCTGCTTTGGTAAAATGTACACCTCAATCTGGATCTGAAACCAAACATCAACCAGCAGCTCTCACATTAGAGACCGTGCAGGTTACAGAATAGCTAGGAAATGGTTAAAGAGGCTGCAGCAATCAGTCTGACCTGAAGTCACAAGCAGAGAGCTGAAGTAGGTGAGCAATAGTCTGTCAGGGACCAGATAAGTTTTTAGCTGTGTGGCTGCAGGGATGCCTGTGTAAACTGACACATGACCAGTTTCTAGTATGATTAAGAGGAAGGGTTTTTTTATTGCAGAGACAGAGAGAGAACTGCCCGAGCCATCTGCATGAGTCCGAAGCAGAGAGAGAAAGTAGGCTGAACATGGACAGCAGACAGGACATGGCCAGGGCCATCTGAGAGAGAGGGGAATAGCACGGGTTTCAGAATAGAGAAAGCAAAGTGAGGGAAGCAGGATCAGAGCACAGACAGAAGAAAGAGAGCAAGAACAGTGGGGTTAGAACGAGAACGAGTAGCTGAGGAGAGGGCTGTGTCTGGGGGTGGGAGGGAAGTCCGTGATCTGGATGAGGGTTAGGATGGCGGAGGGGCTGAGAAGGGTTGGGGTGCTAGCTTGGACTCGGAAGTGCATACCAGGTACTTATGATACCAGCATGCGTTGCCATCCTAATAGGTGCAACAGGCAGCCCTAGATCCCTGTTGCCAGAGGTAATCTCTCCATCAGAATGCTCTTATCCTCCAGGCTGAGCTCATTGGGCTGCCTTTTGGAGTTTGGGAATTGGTGTGTCCTCCGATCTGACACCCAGTCTTTCGTTGATGATAAGGGAAGACAATAATCTCTTCTGTAAATGCTTCTCAGCTGAACTTGGGGCTCAGGAAGTCTGAAGTGCCCGTCAAAGGCTGGGAGAGGGAGGAGATTCAAGTATGGCAGGGCATATTGGTCAGTAGTGTAAGGGTCTATGATTCAGCGAAGAGTGAGATCCTGGACTTAAATAGTATGTAAACATAAAGAGTGTTTTATTCTGTAGAAGTCCAGCATGTTGGAGTCTCTCATTTTCAAGGTAGAGAGACCACCTAATGAGCTCTCAGGTCTGATTTAAAGCACATTAGGGGAATTCCGGATAGGTGACCTCTATCTTAATCTGTTGAGTTCATCTCCATGGACATTCCAGAACTGTTATGGGACATATCGGCTAGAAACTCTTGCTGGGGAACTCTGAAAACAGCTACTGACCCATTGTCCTTGCCTTAGGCCAGGTGACGGGGCAGCTTCTGACTAGCTGCCTGAAGCCTGGGGTTTTGTTTTGTTTTTTTCTAGTAACTGACTTGCCTGGGCTTACCTGGACTTTCCCAGTTCTTAGGCCTAGTCTCCTGAACTGCCAATTTGAAGCCTAGCCTTCTTAATACACTGTCTATTTACAAATAAAGTTACAGATTCAGATAAGGTAAAGTTAGGAGCTTAGGGGAAATCTCTGTCTTGTCTCCTGGCCTCTGCCACCCTGATCTCCTCTACTCAATTTCCATGCAGCTCCACAGTCCCAACATGCCTTCCAGCAGTTTGTCTGCACAGTCTTCTTCCCCAGGAACTGTTTACCCCATTTTAGACTGCCAGTAAGGATCCTCAACAATCTTCCAAGTTTGTACTCTTTCTGGATACTTATATTTTGTTTACCTGCTGTTTACCACCTGAGACTGGTGAAAGTTCTTCCTTGGCGCAAATGTTTTAATTTGGAGAGAATGTTTCAATTTGAAGGAAGATGCCCTATAAGAAAGAGCTAACTTATTTTTTAAACAATAAAGATTTGTTTTGACCTTCTCATGGAAGCAACACTAACCCAAGGACCAATGTGATAATGATTTTTAAAAAAGCACCCCATCAGATTATGCAAGTATGTGTCCGTCTTGACTACTCTTTGAATTTTATAGTGTGAAGACCCCATCATTCTCCAACATGAGCCTGGAGACATCAGATTCCATTTCAAGTTTCCCCCAGGAAGGTCACATGAGTTTTTAAATTTTTGTTTCCTGGGCCTGGAGAAATAACTGAGCAGTTCAGATCTCACTCTGCGTTTGCAGAGGCCCCAGGTTTGGTTTCCCAACACCCACATCAGGGGATTCACAACTGCCTGCAATTCCAAATCAAGGGAGAATCACCACCCTCTGCTGACCTCTGACGACCCTACACTCAAATGCACACACCCTCAACACACAAATGTTAGAAATAAAACTAAAACCTTTAAGATATATATTTACAAAAATCCCCACCTTATGCCCCTTGTCAGTGCTGTTCTCCAATTAGCGTATCATAAGGACTGGCGTCCAAGGTTAACCTGAAAGGGCTCCAAGATCAGGCTTCCTCTTTTAAATTTTTAATTACATTGTAAACAAGAATGGCATTGGCCTAATTTCAGAGTTTTCATTTATGTGATGACTCACCATTCTTTTTCAAATATTTTTCCTCTACGCAGTGGGCCTTAAATCCAGTTAGAATACAATCTCTTAGGCCTATAACCTTCATGAGACGATTGCACCAGTGGACTTAAGTTTCCGGCTGGTTGTTACTGTAGCTTTCAGCTTTCAGGTAATGACGATTGTTGATGGCTCCTCTCCCTCAGCAGTGACATTATAGTGGGCAACCAAGGACAATGCTGAGAGCCAATGCCAAGTTTTTAGGGGAAGGAGAGTGCCTCTGGGACCCTTCTAACCAACAACTCAAGGGAAAGGAACCTAACCTCTGCCATTGGGCTTTTTATTTGACAACCTGTGGCTTCTGGAAAGGTTCATAATGTCCTGTGAGGGGACTGGTTGTAGACATTTTATTATAGACACTCATTACAGCTAATACAGTTGGTCAAGTATTTTACTTTCAAGTGTTATAGAAATTAGAGGGATGATGACATGTCTGTCTAAGAACGTGTGCCATCTTTACTCGTGTTTAGTAGTACAGTGGCACTCTCAATGAAAATGGTGTGGTGGGCCAGTGAGATGGTTCGGGCTGTCAGTTTGACATCATGGAGAGGGAACCTCAGTTGAATAATTAGCTCCAACAGATTGGCGTTTGGACGTGTCTTCTCTGTGTCTCCTGACTTGGCTTCCCTCAGTGATCAACTATAACTTGTTGCCCACATAACCACTTTCCTGCCCAAGTACCATTTGATCATGTTTTATCATACCACTAGAAAGCCGAGTAGGACATTAATCAGATGAATTACTTGTGAGTCTTGTTTGCTGTTTGATTAAGGACGGTCTCAAGAGCCCAGGTACATACTTTATACTATTGTCATTTAGGACAATCACAGAAGTTGTGCTCAAGTTCCTAACAAATCATAAGTATTAACTAGAGGCCTGCTAAATTGGATCAGGGGATAAAAGCATATGCTATGCAACCCTATTGATCTGAAATCTCTAGACCCATTGTTAAGCTAGACAAAGAGAACCAACTCCCACCAGGTGGTGCTGATTTCCACTAGAGCACCTTAGCATGCTCACACTCTCCAAGCACAACACACATTAAGTCAAGGCTTTAAAAAGATGTACAACCCTGAGATTCCACCTTACACCAATAAGAATGACTAAGATAAAATATCCAACAACCAAATTAAAAATGGGGTACAGAGCTAATCAGAGAATTCTAAACAGGAATCTCAAATGGCTGAGAAGAACTTAAAGAAATGTTCAACATCCTTAGTCATCAAGGAAATGCAAATCAAAATGACCCTGAGATTCCACAGCACTCCAATCAGAATGGCTAAGATCAAAAACTTCAGTGACAGCACATGCTGGTGAGAATGTGGAGAAAGGAACATTCCTCCATTGCTTGTGGGGTTCCAAACTGGTACAACCACTCTGGAAATCAATCTGGCGATTCCTCAGAAAATTGAAAATAGTTCTACCTGAAGACTCAGCTACTCTAAGATCAAGAATAGACAAATGGGACCTCATGAAATTGCAAAGTTTCTGTAAGGCAAAGGACACTGTCAATAGGACCAAACGGCAACCAACAGATTGGGAAAAGATCTTAACCAATCCTATGTCCGATAGAGGGCTAATATCC
>CM052707.1:99454721-99470046 GCA_028551405.1 Uromys caudimaculatus
TTTAAGGGTATTATTCATTTCTTTCTTCATGTCTTCTATCATCATCATGAGAAATGATTTAAGATCTGAGTCTTGCTTTTCTGGTGTGTTGTGGTATCTAGGGCTTGCTGAGGTGGGAGAGCTGGGTTCTGATGGTGCCAAGTACTCTTGGTTTCTGTTCTTTATGTTCTTACCCTTGCCTTTTGCCATCTTGTTGACTCTCATGTTAGCTGATCTTACTCTGTCTGGTTGTGGCTTCCCCCCCCCGCCCCCCCCCACAGGCCTCTGTGTCAGGACTCCTTGAAGACCAGATCTCTCTGAGAGGTGTTTGGGTTTGGAGATCTGTCGCACAGGGTCTGCTCTGGGGTGCAGAATGAAATCAGAAGGATCTTGTCCCCAGCTGTCCCTTGGTTCCTATGCCCTGAAGGCTCTGCAAGGGTCTCTCTTGATCCATAAGTTTGAACAGAAGTGGTGGCTTTGCCTGTGCTCAAAGGTGTGTCAGCACTCCTGGGATACCCGCTCTCTCCTGGAGCCTTGTGGCCCAGGCTGAGGTCTCCAGGCACATGCCCCTGGTGGCCCAGGCAGAGGTCTTTACCCACAGGTGAAAACCGGAAGGTTCGGAGTTTTTCTGTCCCCGGGTTCTCAGGCCCTGGATCCCGGCAGATCCCCGCGGGTCTGGGTGAAAGGTGTTGCTCCCCTTAACCCCACTCAGGGCTTTTCCAAGTTCCTGGGAGAGTATCTTTCTCCTCTTTCTCACTTTAATCTGTATAAAACATCTTAGAAAATAAAAGCAAATATAGAGATGACTCAGCGGTGAGAGGGATGATTTGATTTGTCTTTTTGTTGGTAACCATCTAGAACAGGCTAAAAGCATACAAGTGACATTCTGGAGATGACATATTGTTTTGCATGGCTGTGATGGATAATTCTGAATTACAAGGTTTGCAGATGTCTCATCTCAAGATTGATTCTTATTTCTGATGTGCCTTTCCTGTCACTATTAAATTAATATAACAATTCCTGGGCATTAGCCCGTCCTATTGGGTATATTTTCTACAGATCAATGAAGATGTACGCTTTTATAGCAACGCTATGTAGACAAATTAATGATTTTATAATTCCTAATAATGATTCTATAGAATTCCTAAATTTATACAAGTAATTTTGAGCCCTCTATCTATGAAGGCTGCAATTAGGGCTCTGTTAAACTTTATGTGTCATGAGCTAATTGTACTAAGGTAGAAAGTAGGCATGAAACAGATTTATGATCAGAGAAAACATTCTTTCTGGGCTGACTGTGAAACTGTTATCTGATAACTAAAGGTCTTTAAACTGTGTATGGACAATTTATTGTAGGTACAAAGACAAAAAATAAAGTATTGACTGGATTTATCTATACAAAATGACCAAGACAGCTCAGTCAGTCAACAGATTCTCCAGGGAGGGAGGATTAAAAAGAAAAAGGACAATTAGACAACACTGTAGCTAATTCTGAGGCTGAATCGGGTTTATTTTTTCCCAGTCTGCTTTTATACAACTTTTAAGTACATGCAAATAAATAAGATCAGTTCTGGGTCCAGGAACAGAAAAGGCAATGAACACAAATAATCAGGGAACAAGCAAGGCAATAAACAAAATCCCCTAAACAAAATGCCATAGTAAACCCCATTTCTAGGGGCTAATCAGGATGACCAAGACAAAAGGAAACTCAAGTGAACCCACTCTGAGCTTTGCATTAGCTCAAATGTAAATATACTTAATCTGAGCCCATTTCCTGAGTCTCAGCCCAAAGGCAGATTCCCACCTGAGCTTACTTCTTTGTCCTGGCCCGATGTCAAGTTTCTAGAAGTGTCCCCAAAAGCTCTCTACAACAAAATGCCAATACTAATACAACACTAGACAGATGATTTGCCTCTTGACAAAATCTGTATTAACTTAGACCTAAGAATTATTGTTTTAGGGGCTGGAGAGATGGCTCAGCAGTTAAGAGAACTGATTGCTTTTCCAGAGGTCCTGAGTCCAATTGCCAGCAAATACCTGTGGCTCACAACCGTCTGTAATGGGATCCGATGCCCTCTTCTGGTGTGTCTGAAGACAGCTACAGTGTACTGATATCAATAAAACAAATTTTTTTGTTTGGTTGGTTGTTGCTGTTTTTTTGTTTTGTTTTGTTTTCAAGACAGGGTTTCTCTATGTAGCCCTGGCTGTCCTGGAACTCACTCTGTAGACCAGGCTGGCCTCAAACTCAGCAATCCTGCTGCCTCTGCCTCCCAAGTGCTGGGATTAAAGGCGTGCGCCACCACTGCCCAGCGACAGGTTCTTTCTTAACAACAGGTTTCTTCCTACTGACAAGGATGGGGCTTTTTTCTTACAGACTTGGGTTTCTTTCTTTCAGCAATAGAAAGGTAGAAACTTGTTCTTTCTCTGAGCAATAAAGGTTGGAGTTTATTTTTCATCCAGAATGAGTTTTTTTCTCGGCTGGCACTTGCTCAATGGAAATTGCTTGTGGGGGCTTTTGCTTCATCTGCCAAATATAAATTTGTAAGTATAGGTGTGTGTATGTAGCATGCATGAATGCTGTGGAGTTGATGGACAGATGGTCAGGCTCAACATGTCTGCATGTATATGGTATGTGTGTATGAATGTGCATGTGTCTATGTATATTTGCTTGTGTAAAACTTTTTCTTTCCCAGAGCTTGAGTTTCTTTTCCTGGTTCACAAAGAGTTAATTGCTCCAGGGCTCCCTCTCACCCTGGCCCTTGAGAGGTGAGGCTCTGGGCAATAGGAAATGGAACTCTAAGACTTAATCCTTATTTAATTCCATTCTGCTGCTGGCAGGAATTAATTACCAAGTGTGTATTTGTCTGTCTGTCTGTCTATATGTATGCACACTTAAGAGTTAGAAGAAGGTTGGGCAGTGGTGGCACACGCCTTTAATCCCAGCACTTGGGAGGCAGAGGCAGGTGGATTTTTGAGTTCGAGGCCAGCCTGGTCTACAGAGTGAGTTCCAGGACAGCCAGGGCTACACAGAGAAACCCTGTCTTGAAAAACCAAAAAATAAAAAATAAAAAAGAGTTAGAAGAGCTCAGAGTTTCTCCCTGGTCATTCTTGCCAGCCCCAGATATTTAGGTTTTGTTCTGTCAGTAGTACTGATCTCATAAATTGCCTGTCCCTGTCACCAGACCTGTCTGCTATCAGCATGACCCCAATTGCCAACACCCCACCCCCAGCCCCAGTCACTGTATTCTAGAGAGAGATCAGAGAAGTAGTGCTGGTCAGCCCCAGCATTGATGTATAAGTTTGAAGACCAATAGCAACACACACATTTTTTTTTAAGAAGCCAGGGAGGCAGAGAGATGACTCAGCAATTAAGAGCACTTTTTGCTCTTACAGAGGACCCAGATTTGGTTCCCAGCACCCACATGGAGGCTCACAACAATCTACAACTCCATTTCCAGGGGATCAATACCCTCTTCTAACCGACATGGGCATCAGGCACGCACAAGGTGCACATAAATACATGCAGGCAAAACACTCTACACATTAAATAAATCTAAAAATAATGGCAAAACCCCTGCTATTGAAAGGCCCCCGAGCCGGGGAGACCCTCACTGAAGTCTCGGGATGGCGCGACTCCCCAAGAACTCATGAAAGACCATCCTTGCTGCAATCACACAAGGTTTATTCGGGGGCGGTGGGAGGACCAGTGCACTGGGGTCGAACTCATAACCTATGCAGAGGCAGAGGGGTTCGGCCCCGAGCAGCTGAAGTCAGGGGTATTTAAAGGAAAAAAAAAAAAAACCCAAAGCAAGGAAAGAACCACAAAGCAGGAAAAAGACCACAAAGCAAGGAAAAAACCATAAAGCAAGGGGTGGGGGACGGAAAGAATTTGCATTATGGGGAAGTACAGATTGTTCTAAGTTATTCACAAGTCAGTTGCACAAACATTTCTAGTTCCTGAAACATTGTGCCTCTGGCCCTGAGGTCAGGTCAAAGTTACCCGTTTCTTAGGGGAAAGAATGTAGCTGGGTGGGGTTTTTTTCCCCCGGGCACGTCTAGTCTTGGCTCTAAGTTTGCTAGAGGTCTAACCTTCCTCATAAGGGGGTCAGGTCTTTCACTATCCATGCAGATTTATAGCCATGGCACTTACAGGCTTGGAGGTAGGAAAATCTCTGAGGCTTGCTGGCTTTCCAACCTAACTGGAAAAAAAGTGTGAGCTCCAAGTTCAAGAAGAAAACCTGTATCAAAGGAATCAAGTATGAAATGGTATATTTGATGTCCTCCTCCTCCCTCCATGGTGCTTTTGTGTAAACACACACACACACACACACACACACACACACACACACACACATACACACACACACACACAGGGGGCAGGGGAGCCAGGACTCTCCTGGTCTCATGAGAGAATGAGATTGAATATCTTGTCTTCATATGACTCAGTTTTGGCATGAAGTAGACAAACAGCCTGCAGCGGGAAGCAGAGGCCTGAGGTCAGTGATTTCACTCTGACACCCATTTTGGGCCTGTGAAGAGTTTGGGCAATGATGTTCCCTGGGTGCTCCCAGGACAGTTGCCCTTCCCTGAATGTGGCCTCCGGCTGTTCAGAACTACTACAGGAGTGTTGACGAGCCAGAGAAGCTGCATAGCACTGGAGCGAATAGGAGTAGTGTGCAGGTATGCGTAGAGATGCTGTGGCTCCTGTGGCTGCAGCTCTGCTCTCCATGGGGCTGTTTTCTGGACAGTTCTCATTTGGTACCTGACCTAGTTAGGGTTTTTATTGCTGTGATGAGAAAACATGATCTAATGTAAATCGGGGATAAAGGGTTTGTTGGGCATACATTTCCCTCTACATCTGGCTTTAAGTGAAATGTGTAGTAAAGCTTTTATATTTGGCTTTAAGTGAAATGTTTCAGCAAAGCTTATGCTATGTTTGGGTTAATCAGTAGAAGCTGAGAAATGTTTTGAGACTGTTTGAACCCTGAAGAAATGTTGTCTCTCTAGAGAATCTGCACTTGGTGCTATGTAAGAGCTTGCAGCTGCACCGCTCCTGGCAAACCTGAGGTTCTTATTTTTGTTTATGACTTGCCATGGTCAAAAGGGACTGATCTAAAGTTCTGCCTGCCTCTGCCCCCCAAAGATTGACATGAACAGCATGTTTACCACTACCAGGCAGCATCTACAGTCTTAAAATAGTCCAAATATTCTGATAATGGAGATAACATCATGATGCCAAAAGTGATATTTTATTCATCTTTTTTATATACCAATTTTGTTCCAAGAACAATACTATTAAATTTTAAATAGTAACTTATCTACAATCTCTGCATATAAGGTATATAGTAAACAAAAATGAGATTTCTTTATAGACTATGACTATTAAATAGTAAGATATCTCTTTGTGGCCATAAAAGTAGTTCAAAACTCAAAATTACTGTGATCATTAGTATTGCCTACCAAAATTGTGCATAGAATTGGGTACTGAAATGTATACTTAAATGTGACATCATCATGTTTGCTATACATGGCGATAGCACAGCCAATCATTAATATTACATTTTTTATTTTTTTGAGTTGTGGTCAAATCAAGTTGCAGAACATTCAATGCAAATGTGTTTAAAACTTCTTACAGAGAATAAAACCATCATATTGGGTTTTTTTTTTTTTTTTTTTTTTTTTTTTTTTTTTTTTTTTTTTTTTTTTTTTTACTGGTAAATCATTAATAAACAAAATCTTGGTAATGCATTTTTGCTTTCTTATGGCAGTCAATTAATGAAGAAATTCTAGGTCTGTAAAGATCATCAGTTTGTGGAAGTCTTCCACTTCACTACAGAGGGTATTGTGAACCAAAACATATATCTGGAAGTACATATCTCTAGGTGTGTGCCTAAAACCTAAATCAGAACACACACAAAAAAATATGGAGATCAGGAATATAAAAAGAAACTGTATAAGAAAAGGAATTTGGAATCTCCTCCAGCTCTCCATGATGTGTTCAGAAGTGTGAAAGTATTCATACTGTACAGAGATCATAGAAAATAAGAACTGTGATGAAAACTTCAGTTTTTGTCAAAATCGTGAAAATATTTCACTAGATAAAAAACACCAACAATATAAGCAAAATGTGGGAACGCTTTTAGTTAGTTCTTCAGGTACTTTCCAAGACACAGATACTGTCACTGCACAGTGTAACCATGTGGGGAAGGGTTTGCTTTTCCCACCTCCCTACAAGTACATGCAAGGGCCCATACTGAGGAGAAGCCTGATGTGCGTAAACAGCATGGAAAACACTTTGGTTATTCCATTTCATAGCACAGAAAAGAGCTCACTCTGCTAAGGGGGTCTCTGTGTGTAACCACTGTGGTAAAACTTGTCATTGCTCCAGTTCTCTTCAGAGTCATAGAAGAATTCACACTGGAGAAAGATTCCATGAATGCAAGAAATGTGGGGACGGCTTCTAGGTTTGCTAGTTGCCTTAACATGCACGAACACCCTCCCACTGGAGAGGGGCCTTACATATGTAGACATCCATCTCTTTTTCCTAAGGGGTTAGGTGGAGGAGAGGATCCAATTTTAAATTACAGGGAAAAGAGTAAGAAATAGACAAAGCAGCCATGGGGTTGGTGATGTTGCTTACGTGACAATGGTGCTTGCCACCAAGTCTGATGACCTGAATTTAATCTCCGGGACCCACAGGGTCTCCTCTGACCGCTGGCCTGCTATGTATGCACAGGAACACACACACACACACAACCAAACCAATAAGTAAGCAATATACTGGTTTTTGTTTTTTAATTTTAGAATCTCTAGCTTGTTTTTTGTGAAGATATTGTTTTAAAGTTCCATGGGCCTGTTCCACAATACCTTGTCCTTTAGGATAATAAGGAATCCTAGTAATATGAGTAATATTAAATTGTCTACAAAACATATCTGCCCTGGCCTACAGGGGTTCAGCGGGAACCTGGGAAGGGGGCGAAAGAATAGGGGACAAGAGACACAAGGAAGGAGAGCAAGTCATGCATTCTGATCAAGCTCTCGAGGTTTATTTCAGAATAGCAGCTTAAAAAAACGGGCAAGCATGAAGGTTACACATGACCCAGGGCCAAACCAATATCGTAACCGGTTTTCAGGAAATACCAGACACTCTTTCCATTCCTGGGACCCAAGCAATTCCTGGGACCCGAGACCTCAAATGCCCTGGTTTTCTTAACTTTGCACTTTAACTGACTAGCCTTCACAGAACAGCAGGTAATTTCACAGGTTTGGCTCCTGGCATCTCATGGGTTTGACTCCTGACATCTCCTCCCTTTTAACAATTTTTATGAGGCCAGTGAGTAGCTAGGGATGATCGCACTATGAAGATGAATGGGCATTAACCAGAGGGGGGAAGTATTGACCTGATCCTCTGAGCACTTTATATGTCATCGGTGTCTTTTGGGGAGGAGAGGTTAGCCTTTGTCAATTTCTGTAGGTATCCCCACAGAGTATGATCAAAGGAAGGGCAGACACCAACCTCTATGCAATCAGGTTTGCTTCACGGGGGACTCAGAAATGGACATTTGGGTTCTCCCCCTGCGGTACTTAATCAAGCACCCCTTGAAGGTGCCCACACCAAGGGAGGTGAGCATAAATCTGAGTTTTATGCAGCTCCCAAAGGAGACATGTCATTGTAGGGCTCAGTCAGGACTCTATCAGCCAAATCAAGTTGATGATAATGAACTTGCAGGGAGTCAAGCTGTTGTTCTAAACGCCAATCTAAATCCTCTTGAATACTCAAAACATTAGTAATACTTTTTGCTAAATGATTAACAAAGGTAGCTGTCTTAACTTCTTGTGTCAAAGCAATTGTAGAAGCAGTGGTACTAGCTATTAATGTAATTAAAGCTGCTATATCAGTCAGTCCACTACCCTTTTGCTTCTGCTTAAAGTCTGACTCACTTCTTCCAGTACTTGCAAGCCTTTTTCAGAATACCACGGTCCTGTAACACATACAGGCAATAGAAGAAAAGCTAGTTGATAGACCACCATAACAGACGTGCCAGATTTCAACACACTGACACAATTAGAAAGTATACAATCAATGCAACTTACATTAAATACTGTAGAAGAAACAACATTTTAACATGACCAAGTAGTAAATGATTAGGAGCTTTAACACATGCACTAACATTTGTTCAAAGTCCAGATCCTGTTCCAACTTTATTTCTTGCTAACATAACATCATAGAGAACTGCAGCTAACTTCCAAATATGTCTCTGAAAATGTCCAGCACCAGCCTTCCAAATGAAGACTGTCATTTCCAATATTGGATTGGTTTCTATACCAGTCCATGATTAAGTCAGAATAACTGGTTTCATTAAAAGAAAGAGAAGAGTCATTATAACTTCTCTTTTTGACTAATTTTTTGAAGGCAGTTTCCACAGTCTCCATGTTCTCTGTCCCACAAGGTCTAAAAGCTTGAGGCAAGACATCTTGTCCAATCTGGGATATAGGCAAGCAAAGTTAGGTCAGGAACAGATGTCCAATACAGCTTTCCTATCACCATTGTCAGGGCACTCAGCAAGCTCACAGGTCAGCATCATTCTTTGTCCCAGCATCAGCATGTTTCACCAATCACTGTGGCAGCTAGCATGCTCCTTTAGCACCCTGTAGAAAAAACACAAACATACCCTCTTTCCCATATTAAATACCTGATCAGGATCATGCCATGTGCCTGTAAGTGGATCCTTCCATTTCACCTAGGCATAAGTATGCCTAGTTGTAGGGTGCCATAGACACTCAGCAGAGGGTTCCTTGGCATCCAAATTTTAAAATTTTAAAATAAAAAGCATGATTTAAATAATTTTGTGGTGTACAGGGATATAACTCCCCCTTTTTTATTTTAAGAAGATATTATTTTAAAGTTCCACAATACCTTTTTATTACAAGGAATCCAAATAATATGGAAATATTAAGCTGTTGACAGAAAGTCTCAAATGTTTGACTGTAATAGCCAGTTCCATTATCTATTTTAATCTGATTGGGAACACCAAGCATAGAAAAACAATGCAGGCAATGACTAATTATATTTTTAGTTGCTTTTCCTGTTAAAGCAGTTGCAACTAGAAAGCCTGAAAAGATGTCAATAGACACATGTACATATTTTAATTTTCCAAAATCAGAAATATGAGTAACATCCATCCAGTAATGCCATAATTGGTTAGGTATAAGTCCTTGAGGATTAACACCATTATGTGGTACAGGTAGAAAGTGAGAACATTCAGGACAAGTCTTTATAATTTGATGTGCACATTCTCTAGAAATACCAAATTATTGTCTCAAGCTATTACTATTTTAATGATGTAAAGAATGAGATTGTTTGGCCAATTGATCCTGTGTAAGGCCTATAACCTTCTTGGTATACAAATATGCTGTGGCACTGCCCTCACTAAGGGGTCCGGACAATCTAGTATGAGCTCTTAAATGTCCTACAAAATAAGGAACTATACATTCTCTTGCATAAATAATTGCAAAATTTGAGAATTAGCAGTATCAAAAAAAGTAACAGTTTCAAGTAATTGTAAACCACGAACTCTATATTGGCTATCAGTATATAAATTAAAAACTTGATTTTTTTTAGCATTTCAAAAACAGCAGCTACAGCGTGTAGTTCAATTACTTGTGCTGAAGCAGGGGAAAACTCAAGAGGATGAACATGTGATCCAATCACATATACTGCCTTCCCATTAGACGTGCTATCTGTAAATTCAGTAAGCGCATTTTCTATGGGCTGCATGCCTAAATTTACAGGAAATACAAAAGCATGCATAGAGTCAAAATACAACAACTTATCTTTTGGATAATGATTATCAATTATCCCTGAAAAGTTTGCTCATACAATAGGTCAAATATCAGTAGTTTGTAATACCCGATTTAATTGCTGTTTGGAATAAGAAATAAATATTTCATCAGGTTCTTTCCCAAAATATTTCCTTGATTCTATTCTATAATTCTGTATTAACACAGCAACAGCTTCATAATAGGGTGTTAAAATTTTACTTGGAGAGGAAGAAAGATGAATCTATGTTAATGGTCTCTTTTGCCAAAGAACTGCTGTGGGCACATGAGTTGTAGCAAGAATGAAAACAGCCAACAATTGATCATAGTTTATATAATATATCTGTCATTGGCTAATAGCTTCCTCTACTTTCTGTACAACTATTAGTCCCTTATCAGTTAATTGTTGAGGGGAATTAGGATTTGCATCTCCCTTGAGAATATCAAACAGAAGTTTAAGTTTTCCTGTGGTAAGCTTAAGATGAGGTCTTAGCCAATTAATATCTCCTAACAACTTTTTAAAACTTTTTAAAAGTAATGTAGGGCTATTAGCCATTCTTTGAGGCAAAACTTTCCAATGATATTGTTTCATGGGTTCTTTAAAATTAAATGAAAACCTCCCACAGTCACCAGGATGCAAAGAAACAGTATAAAAACAATTCTCTAAATCCATAATAATTCTATAAGCATTTCCTGGAATGGCAGCTACAGTAGGCAGCCAGGCTGTAATGCCTCTGCAAGTTCCATAGCCTATCAACCCTTCACAAACCCTGCAACAATCTTCACCTGCTGGATTTTTTCTTAATTGCAAATATGTGTGAGTTAGAATCCTGAGCCTGTGATTGAACTGTAAACTGCAGCCAATGGAACATTGGCAGTTTAACTATAATTTTCAAGTTTCCCTTGAAACACCAAAGCACAGCCACAACTTTGGAAAGCAAAACTCAACCTCCAACAAACAATCCAGTCTCTCCAAAGTCACCAAGTTATTCACCCCCATGCTACAAAGCTTGGCTGCCAGTTCCTGCACATGAACACATGATGGTACGACCTCTATTACCTCATCAAACAGACACTGCCCTAAATTCTATCTTTTATAAGTCTGGTTTCTAGGATAAGAATTACTTAAAATATTATCCAATTTAAACGTATCTTTAGAGACCTGTTTCTCTGGGTTGGCTCATGTCACGTGTTGCTGTCTAGAACGACTCCAACCCTGAGTTACCAGTTTTAAGCCAGCTTTCTGTTATCAGAGTTACAAATTTTTAATCATACCCAATAACTTATAAGCCAATAATCTATAACCAAGACATGCAGAACATATCTATACTTTTAAAACCAGTCAGAAACAAAAATGAAGTAGCTGCACATTTACTTATTTAGACCAGACAAAATTTAACTTTTTCTGGTTGTAATTTCAAGAGAGGAGTACCTTGCTGCCTACTGAACCCAATAATCACAATCACAGATTTTTCTAGGAGAAATAGCCATCAGCTCCCTTACCACAGAAGCGAGAAGCTGCTGGCCTCTTTAAGAGTACCTTGTGCAGACAATCAGCCCCTTGCAGGGCTTCTCTATCTGTGCTTGACTTCTAGCTACAGGTGCAGGGCTCCAAATGCCAATTGAGACTGCTTTTTTCATTTCTTTCCCCCCCCCTTTTTATTTCTTTTTGAACCCGAGTTAAAACGAAATCAAGGGCTCAACAACCAGCGGATAGTTTTAACCATTTCTTTCTTCTTTTGAACATGAAACATAGCGCAACATTTAAGCAATGAAACAAAAACATAAACTGACAGACACGGACAGATTGGTGCACCAAGAACATACAATATACAGAGAGGAAAGAGAATTAGATGCCCCAAAGGGACTCAGATATCCTACCTAAGAGACTCAGAACTAGAACTAAGCATTTCTCCTATAGGAGCCAGAGAGGAGGCAGCACGTCTCCTCACCTCCCTAGGAGAGCTCTGAAACAGCTTACGTTCATTTTCCTTCCCTAGATAGTTGGGGAGGATTGCTTTTCTCAAACCCATTCTCTCATGTCTAGGGTGTAAACTATCTCTAGTCAGGGTGGAAAGACTAAAAGCACCTATGAGAATTACCTTCACTTCTCTAGATTTTAGCATATCTCTAAACACATACACAAAACACATTTTACCATTACCTTGTCCTTCTACAAGGTTTATTCACTGCTGTCTCATATTTTTTTCATCAATAATTCCTTCTTGGGCTGGAGAGATTGCTCAGCAGTTAAGAGCACTGACTGCTCTTCCAGAGTTCCTGAGTTCAATTCCCAGCAACCACATGGTGACTCACAACTACCTGTAATGGAATCCGATGCCCTCTTTAGTGTGTCTGAAGACAGCAGCAGTGTACTCACATATATAAAATAAATAAATAAATCTTTAAAAAAAAATAGTTCCTTCTCGAGGAAATCAAGGACAGACATCAATTAACAAATTCAAAGAACTTAATAAGATCCTTTTTTCTTTACCCAAGTTCCTCATGTCTTGAGGGACTCCTTGAGACCCTGTAAGAATAAGTCATGCTTACTCAATTCAAGTCCCATATTTTCATTGCTCTATCTTACCTCAACAGATTAGACTCACAGACGGGTGGCTCTGCGGTGATCACAATGTGAATCTTCTCTCGAGACCTTGGGGAAGCAGTGGTCCTATGGGTGGGGGGGACGTCCCTGGGTGAGCAACGTTCAGTCGGACCCCTGTTCCCAGGCCCCATGTCTGGGCGCAAATTGCCCCAGCCTGTGAGGGTTCAGCGGGAACCTGGGGCGGGGGCAAAAGAATGGGGGACAAGTGACACAAGGAAGGAGAGTAAGTCGTGCATTCTGATCAAACTCTTGAGGTTTATTTCAGGACAGCAGCTTAAAAAGACAGGCAGGCAGGAAGGTTATACGTGGCCCAGGGTCAACCCCACTACTGTAACCAGTTTTATTTGCATAAATAATTGCAAAATTTGAGAATTAGCAATATCTAAAAAGGGAACAATTTCAAGCAATTGTATACCCTGAGCTATATATTGGCTATCAATATACAAATTAAAAGCTTGAATTTTCAACATTTCAATAACAGTGGTTACAACACATAATTCCATTATCTCTGCTGAAGTGGGGAAAAACTCAGAGACTGAACATGTGATTCAGTTACATGTGCTCCTTTCCCATTAGATGAGCAGTCTGTAAATACTGTAAGTACATTCTCTATGGGCTGCTTGCGTAAATAGCATGCATAGAGGAAAGCTGTAACAACTCGTCTTTTGGATAATAATTATCAATTTTGCCTAAAATGTTTGCCATGCAATAGGTCAAATATCAGTATTTTGCAATAACCAATTTAATTGCTGTTAGGAATAAATAAACATTCATCAGGTTCTTTCCCAAAATACTTTCATGATTCTATCCTACAATTCTGTATTAACACAGCAACAGCTTCATAATAGTGTGTTCAAACTTTACTTGGAGATGAAGAAAGATGAATCCTCATTAATGGTCCCTTTTGCCAAAGAACCACATGAGCCGCAATAACACAAACAGCCAACAATTGATCTATAGTCTATATATTGTATCTGTTGTTGACTAATAGCTTCCTCTACTTTCTGCAAAGCTATTTGTCCCTCATCAGTTAACTGTCCAGGGGAATTAGAATTTGTGTACCCCTTGAGAATATCAAACAGAGGCTTAAGTCCTCCTGTGGTGAGCTTTAGATGAGCTTTTAGCCAATTAATATCTCCTAACAACCTTTGAAAATAATTTGAAGTAAGTAAATTATCTTTTCTTATTTGAATTTTCTGTGCCACAATTTCCTTAGGATATAATTGATGTTCCAAATATTGAAAAAGATATTGCCTTTGAATCTTTTCTGGAGCAACAACTACTCCAAAATTTTAAAGCTCATTGAACAAGAGCAAAGGCTTGTAGTAAAACCCCTTCAGAGGAATCAGCTAATAAAATACAATCAATACAATGAATAATATACACGGAACATTCAAAGTCCCAGCTTCTTATTTCGAAGCAGCGACAAAAAAATTTTTTTTACATAATTTAAGGTTATTAGCCATTATCGCTTCATGGGCTCTTCAAAATTACAAACTCACTAAAAGCGACCATCAGGATGCAAAGGGACAATATAAAAACAATCTTCCAAATCCATAATAATTCTACATACATTTCCTGGAATAGCAGCTAGAGTAGGCAAGCCAGGTTCTAATGCCTTCATAAGTTCCATAGCCTTCTTAACCTTTCATAAATCTTACGTTTGAACTTTATTTTGGATTAATGGAATAACCAATCTCTTGGAGGTGAGTGAGTACATCAGCTCCAATGTCTATTAATTCTTCAAAACTTTCTTCTTCAATTATTTAAGGTTGGGTCTCTTATTAGTAATAGTTTGAACTCAGTACACATCAGAGGAACCAAAGTCATCTTGTCCTCTCTTACTGTTAAGGGAACTAAAACAAGTCGAGCAAGCAGTTCTTTTGTTAATGCCATAGTGGAAGCAGCCATAATTTTAATTTCTCTCTCATAATCATTATCTATAACACCCAGATAAGCTGCCTGCTGTGAGTGCCTTGGGATCTGAGGCTAATCCCTCCTCCCCTAGAAAGAGCAAGCACCTTTCTAGGGGCTAGTCAAGACAAAAGGAATACCACACAAGCTTCTGCTGTTGCTGCTCTGAGCTTTGCATTAACTCAAATGTAAATGTAAATTAGTCCCCTGCATGGCAGCAGCCATAGCCAGACCCTGATTTTATGAGGGTCTAATTTCTGTCTTCATCACCTTGTTTGATCCCAGATAAACGCCCACTGAGATCCCCTTTCCAATATTGGGGGGTTAAATTTGCTTCTACCACTGTATCCAATAATGCTTGTGTAAAAGAGGCAGCAGACCTGTACTGTGCTACAGCTGTTTTTGAAAGATCTGAACCCTTATGAGGAAGGTTAGGCCCTTAGCAAACTTAGAGCCAAGACATGCCCGGGCAAAGACCCCTAGCAAACTTAGAGCCGAGACATGCCTGGGCAAAAATCCCACCCAGCTACATTCCTACAGGTGACTCTGACCTGACCTCAGGGCCAGAGGCACAATGTTTCAGGATGCAACTGACTTGTGACTAACATTCTGTACTTCCCCATAACGCAAATTCCTTCCATTCCCCACCCATTTGTGGTTTTTTTCCTTTAAATACCCCTGACTTCAGCTGCTCGGGGCCGAACCCCTCTGCCTCTGCGTAGGTTACAGGTTCGACCCCAGTGCATTGGTCCTTCTCACTGCCCCTGAATTAAACCTCGTGTGATTGCAGCAAGGACGGTCTTTGGTGAGTTCTTGGGGGGTCGCGCCATCCCGAGACTTGAGCGAGGGTCTCCCCAGTGCGGGGGTCTTTCATTTGGGGGCTCATTCCGGGATTTGCGACCACCCTCGTCTCCGAAAACCTACTTGGAGGTGAGATTCTGTTTGTTTCTTGTTCGTCTGTGCCGGCTGAAGTCTGAATCTGTATTTTCGGTATGCGCGCGCAGT
>CM052707.1:99486177-99498250 GCA_028551405.1 Uromys caudimaculatus
CCAGCTCTCTGCCTATATCTTCAGGACAGACTGATTCTGCACCCTCTTTCACTATTTCCCATCCATTTGTAACCTGTGCTGTCTCTGGTTGTGTGAAATGTCCCCATGGCATCTGCTGGTTGATGTCAGTGATTCAAAGTGGGATAAAAGGGCTGGGTGTGGCAGTGCACATCTTTCATCCCAGCAGCTGGGAGGCAGAGCCAGGCAGATCTGTGAGTCCAGTGCCAGCCCGCTCTGCCCACACAGGGAGTAGCAGCCAGCAGTGCCAAATAGTGGGAAGCTGTCTTAAAACAGACAACAAAATTTGCGACAAAGGGCCAAGCATGGTGGCACATACCTTTTAGCCTCAGCACTGTGGAGGCCAGGCAGGCAGATCTCTAAATTTCAAGTCAATGTGGTCTATATAGTGAGTTCCAGACTAGGCAGGACCACACAGTGAGACTAGTCTCCAAACACAAGTTAAAAGACTGGGGTAAAAGCACTTGCCAGGTAGAAGGGAAAGTCAGGCTTACTTGGCAGGTCACCACCAATGACAACCATGCTGTTGACCACCAATGACAGCCATGCTGTTGAATTCGGGTGTTCAATACATCCTGCCACTGTGACTTGCCGGGCAGAACTGAGGATATTCTAAAGAGACTCTGAAACAATGGACCCCAAAGAAATGGGAATTTCCTCAGGAATCTCAGGCTGAAAGAAGGCACCAATCAGAGTGGGGAGCTCATCTCTCAGAAAGGGACCTAACACCCTTCTAACAGTCTGTCAGATCCCCTGACAGGATGAGCCTGAAGCCCACAATGGCGGGTCAGTGCAGGGCGGAACCACACCTTGACCGGACTGCTTACATATGCACACCCCTGGCCTCTACTTCTCTTGATCTCACTTCAGGACCTGGAAGACAGACTGAGGGGCCTCCCTAGATCTCTTTCTTCCTCTTCCCAATGTGCAGACATGGAATAGATCTTTTCTACTCTCCATTAATTACTTAGGTCGTTTTTATTGGCTTATTGACAACAGGTGGCTGGGCCTGACTTGGGGCACAGACTGGGAATGCCAGCTTCAATAACACAAACATGTCTGTCTGTTGCTGACACAATAGGCTCAAGGCTCTTGTGGTTACTGTAAGATAAATGATGTTGCAGGTTGGCAGAAAGAAAGCTGAGCAGAGATTCGTTGGATGAGTTACAGCATCAAGACTCACGCAGCCATGTTGAAGCCCTGACAGCAGAAACAGCCTTCAGCTCTGGAGGACTGAGGGAGTTACTTGCTCAATAAGGTTTGTAATGAGAGGAGTAAGACCCTGTGATGTGACCTAACCTAAGCACTGGCAGAGAGAAAAAGAGAATGAAGAAATAATTGATTAAAGACAAGAGCCATGACTCTAAGTCACCATGCATGCTGAAGGGAAGGGAAGACAAAACTAACGAGTCCACAGAGGCTTGGTTTTCCCACCTGAACTGCGGCTGCTGTTCAGTGGATTAAAACCTCAGGCCTTGCAAAGTTGAATCCGGCTGTGCAGGGAAATAGTCTATGCCCTGGCCGTGAAGAACTGCTCAGCCCGGTTTTACCATTCTGCCTCACTTGCAGCAACAGTGTACCCGGGTATCAAAAACAACCCTTCCAGCTTCCAGTCAAACCGTAGAAAAATAGCTGAAACTTCTGGTGGCTACTTATGTAAATAAACATACTCTCCCCCCCCAACCCCCTCACCCATGCCCCAGTCCCTTGTAAGTGTACTCAATGTTAGCATTCTGTCTAAACTCCACCCCACAGTTACCTGGCAACAGCCAGGTATGCTCCTCCCACAGTTGCCTGGCAATAGCCAGGTGGGCCTGGCCCACTCTAAAAGGGGCTGCTTGCCCCCTCCTCTCTCTCTTATCCTTTCTCTTGCCTCTCTCTTACATCTCTATCTCTTACCTCTCCCCATTCCCTTCCCCCTTCTCTCCACGTGGTCATGGCCGGCCTCCACCTCCCTACTTCTCTACTCTCTTCCTCTCTCTGCCTTTCTCTACCTCTACTACCCCCTTAACTCCCCTCCCCATGCCCTAAATAAACTCTATTTCTATACTATACCTTCGCGTGTGTCTGGTCCCTCAGGGAGAAGGGATGCCTGGGCTTGGGCCTGCTGAGGCACACCCTTCCCCCACAACTTCCTCCCCATAACCCCATATAACATATATATCTCTCTATATATTTTTATAAACACATCACTCAACCTTCATCCTGGAAAGGTGAGAGCCCCTCGCTGTTCCAATAAAGTAGTCTCAGCCCGTTGAGATAGAGTCTGGCTGCTTCTCTGCCTCGTGTTTTTTTAAAGAGTCACAGGTGCTCTGTATAGTTGTGCTCTGAGACACTGAATAAGTATGGCGATATTTTAGGGCGAGAGCGAGGCAGTCATAGGACCAGTGTCCTAACCTTCATGATCCACGCAGATTCCACTTCCCCACAATCTGGCACATGAGCTCCACATACTCCTGATGCTCCCCCACGACCCCCTGCCGACACCACCCAGACTGCAGAGACTGGGGCTGCTGGTACCCATCTGTCCAGAGATGCCGCAGCACTGAGCAAGGGACAGGACTGCAGGTCGGGCTCCCTTACGCCGGACCTGAGCAGCGGGGCCCAGAGGAGCCAGACCAGACTCAGCTGCTTTTGGGAGGTCACGTACCCATTCCGCCAAATTGCATCATTCTTACCCCACCCCATCTCTCTTACCCCCACCCCACCCCCATCCATCTGGGATGCTTGGTCACACGTACCATTTCCAGCCTTTGGGTGTCCTGGTGTCCGCCTTCCGCTCCTGCAGTCAGTGAAAGCGACCTGGATACCCAGGCCTGGGATCTAGAATCTACTTCCAAAGAATACACTCGTGCCTGATGTCCATGGAAAGAAGGACCCAGACCCGATAGCGGCAGAATCACCTAAGAAGCAAGCGCATCGTTGGCCAGCATACTCACTCAAGTAAGACCGTGATAGGCCAGCGAGTCCTCGGCCCGCCTCCCAAAGCCACAGGGACAGAAGATGCAAGTTTTACTAGGGAAGGTAGAGATCGAATTACAGACTCTACACCTCTCCAAATCCCAGAATCCTGCTGTTATCCACTCATTGGGGCTCCCACTGAGCGCCAGTAGAGGGTGCTGAAGAGAGCTCTGGAGCGTGAAGGCAATTATAGACCTTGGGGTTGGGTGGGAAACGCTTTTCAGAACTATGATTAGCGGCTATATCTTTACTCTTTGGCTATTGTAGTCTCCCTCAAAGCCGATTCCAAAGACTGATAACCTTCCAGGAAGAATACAGGATTAGATAGGCATCTTAGTGGTAGAGCCTTTGCTGAGCTTAGGTCTGGGCCCAGCCCTAGCCGCCTCTGCACACACACACACACACCCACGCCTGCATCAGAAACAAAACAACAAAATTGGAAACAAAATGCTTTCTGAAGTATTTCTTTTTAATTTTGTTTACATGTGCACGACTGTGTGTGGGTCTGAGAATGTGAGAGCAGTGCCCCCAGAGGCTTTAGGACGGAACCGCATTTGCCATCCATACTGCTGTACCAGATGTTTCTCTTTGTTGTTGTGAAAACAAATGCTGGGGTTAAAGTGAATGTTAAGGTGTTGGGTTGAGGAGCTGGGAACACAGCTTTAAGACTAAGCATCTGCTGCTCTTGGGCAGGACCAGACTTCTGTTCTCAGTACCCACACCTGGCAGTTCACAACTGTAAATCTAGCTTTAAGGCATTGTGAATCCTGAGATTCGCCAGAAAAACCAGCTCCACCATTTTGGGCCAAACTTGAGACAAGCTTTATTAAATACTGACCAAGAGATGGACTTTGGACAGGACCATTCCCTGGAATTTCCCACCTAAGAACGGCTCTAGCCAAGTGTTGTACGGTCTCATTTTTGGGAAAACCTATAGGCTACCGTACTTTCCCATGAGGCTTTGTTATTTCCCAAGAACTACAATTCCCAGCATTCCCGGAAGTTGCATGGTTCCTGGGCAGGCTGGGCTTGCAGGATGATTTTGAACATTACAGCATCTAATGTCCTCTTCTGGCCTGTGGGGACACTTCACACACATGCCCATACTTTCTCATATACATAAATCAAAAACAAAAAACAAAAACGAAAAATCAATTCTAGATGTTAGGTTGAAAATGGAGAGGTTAGGGACAGTGAAAAAAAAATGAATAGGAAAACTTGCTTCTCAATAAGAGATTGCCATTGCCATACTATTGGGAGGTAGAGAAACGGGAAATTCTGAGTTCGAGGCCAGCCTGCTGCCTGGTCTACAAAGCGAGTTCCAGCGACAGCCAGGGCTGCATGTCGAGAGAGGGAGAGAGAGGGACAGCGTGGGGGGGGGAGAGGGGGGAGAGAGAGAATATAAGGAGGAGGAGGAGGAGGAGGGGGAGGGATGGAGGGAGAGAGGGAAACTGAGATTGTCAAACTGAGGACATTAGAAAAACAAAGCTAGTCTTATCAGTCTCTGGCCTGTGTGAAGCTTACCCACATGGGAGTTATACATAGACATTTTCCTTTCACATGTTCTTGCTAATTTTATATCAACAGACACAGGCTGGAGTCATTTGAGAGGAGGAAACCAAAACAGAGGGAAATGCCTTGTTAAGACTGGCTGTAGGCAAGCCTGTAGAGCATTTTCTCACTCAATGATAGATGGGAAAGGCTCCAGCCCGTTGTGGATGGTGCCCTCCCTGGGCTGGTGGTCCTGGGTTCTATAAGAAAGCAGACTGAGCAAGCCAGTGTAAGGAAGCCAGTAATCAACACTCCACCTCGGCTTCTGCATCAGCCTCCAGGTTCCTGCCCTGTTTGAGTCCCTGTCCTGACTTCCTTTGATGATGAACAGTGATTTGGAAGTGTAAGCCAGATAAACCCATTCTCCCCAAGTTGTCACGGCCATACTCACCAACTACTTCATGCGACTAATGCATCTCACTGCAACAGACTAAATTGTAGGTATGGATACCTTCCAAAAGCTTCTACCTTTTTAGGAAGGAGATCACCCCAAACCATCCAATAGGCAAGGAGGTCACCAAGTCAAACTGCAGCAGCATCTTGATATTTCTGACTGTTGATGGTTAAAATGCTTATTTGTGGCTAAATAAACTTGAAGCCGTTCTTAGGTATTTCAACTATCAGAAACTAATGCATTTGCCCACACATGCACACTATAAAAGGTCTGAGTTCTGAAAAATATGTCATTACAATATTGTTATGGCCCCTATTTGTCAAACTCACAGGAGAAAATACTCTAAAATGAAGACCAATTCCACTGTGACTTGGAAACAAAATCATGGGCTACCTACCTTTTACAGATGCTTTAAAACTTCTTAAAGATCCACAGGACTGGAGAGATGGCTAAATGGTTTCTCAGCACCTACATGGTGGTTCACAACTATCTGTGACGCCAGCTTAAAGGTTTCCAACACCATACAGTATGCATAAGTACATTCACAAACACACATACTAACACATTTGAATTGCCAATACCTGGCTAACCATGGGATCTTGTTTTATTTTTTTGATATATGGTTTATCTATGTAAGAACAGTGTTGGTCTGTGGCACAGGCCTCTCCCCCAACTCTCTTGGTTTTTCAGGACAGGGTTTCCCTGTGTAGCCTTGACTGTTTTCAAATTCATTCTGTAGACCAGGTGAGCCTGGAACTCACAGATCCACCTACATCGGCTCAAAGGCATATGCCACCACTGCCTGGCTAATCTTTTGTTTTGTTTACTGTATATAGTTAAGTATTTTTTTTAAATGTAGGAGTGCTTGGTCTGCATGTACACCTACTTGCCAGAAGAGGGCACCAGATCCCCAACAGAGTTGCACTTGGTATGGAAGCCACATAAGTGTATTGCAATGCTCAGCAGAAAGACAACACAGAATGAACTCACTGGTGATTTTGGAGATTGGTCTTGTATTGCTTAGGATGGTCTATTGTTTCTACAGTATGCTTTCAAATTTTAGGTTTTGATATGCTATCGAGTCTGTGTGTGTCTGCTTGTGTATGTGATCCTTGTACCTTTTGTTTTATCTGGTTTGCTTTATTCGGCTGATTGCTTTCTAAACAGAGGGGGAAGGCAAGACGCTGGAGGAGAAGATCTGGGAAGAGAAGAGGGAGGGTAAATCATGACCAGCACATACCGTATGAAAAAAATTAGTTTCAATAAAAAATAAAATCATTAAAAAATAAAGATATTTAAATGTAATATTCAGGTGGAGCAAAAGGCAATGACATTAACATATTTTCCTAAGTGGACTAGACAACAATATAGGGGAGAGTGTTTGCCTGACATAAAGAAATAGGCAAGTAAAGAATAACTAATTTTTTTCTGTGTATTATTTTTAACAAAGACATACACTTTCTGCCAAAAAAAAAAAAAAAAAAACAAAAACCTACTTTAAACATGTTATGATGGGAGGAGACCGGAGGGTTGTAATGAGCACAAGCCCAGCCCGACCTACGTAAGTATCAAAGAAGCAGAAGATGCTGGAGAGTGGTTAGGAGCACAAGCTAGCCTCTAGAGGACCAAGGTATAATTCCTAGCACCTGAATGTGGAGGCTCAAAGCATCTGTAACTCCAGTTTGAGGAGATCCAGTGCCCTCTTGCCTCTGACCTCAGGTATACATATGTAACACAGACACAGATGCAGGCAAAAGACCCATACATCCAATAAATTTTCCAAAACTTAGAAAGAGAAAATAGAAAGACACGGAGGCGGGGGGGGGGGGGAGGAAAAGAATGAGAAAGGGAGGGAGGGACAAGGTAAGGTGAGGCAGAACAATACACCTACCTTCAGGCAGCCTCCAAGACCTAGAGCTTGCCTGCTATGCTGCTTTGCACTCAAACTTTATTAAACAGTCCTTGAGATTTCTTCTGCAATCACTTGTTTAAGTTCTATTATTAACATGATATAATCCCTAAAAAGGGAGCCCAGTTCCTTGGGAATACCAGGAACTCAATACATAGTCCAGACAGCTCTGAACCTTGGAATCCTTCCCGCAAGCTTCCCCAGTAGGAGTCCACGCCCGTGCCACCACAGCTGGTAATAAGTGATAATCACAGCCAGTCTCCACCCTGGGCAGGACTGGTCACCAGAGGGAGCACACAGACTCGGTGGCTGAGACTGTCAGATCAAAACCAAGTATTTATTTTAACTAAACTTGTTTCTGAAACACTGCTATTGCGTAATTTTTTAGTTGAACCAAGACATCTTTCCACATTTTCCAATGCCAGGAGTTCTCTCAATGCATTCTACCAGAGTGATAATGGAGACTTCACAAATTCTGTACTTTAGACTACTCTAAATTGAATTAGTTCATGTCTATAAAAGAACTTAAGATAACTGGAAGATTTCTAAGATTTCTTTTTGTATAGATGAAGGGCTTCCCTCCAAAAGGACTACCACAATGTCTTTGGAGGGCCCCAAGAGAACTAAAGGCTTTCCCCAAGATGTGCGTAAGGCTTCTCTTCAGTGTGAGCTCTTCCACATCTTCTCCATGATAAAACAGGTGGAAGGCTTCAGCACATTGCTTGTAGCTTTTCCAGTGTTTCTGCTTCTAGTTCTAAAAGTTTTATCGATTAGAAAAACCAAACCTCCTCTCTATTAAGATTTACTCAACATTTTCCCACGCTGCTAACAGTCTGTTTTATGCTCATGTGGGTTGATTTCTCAGCAGTAACAAAGAGAAGACATCCAACATTACTTACAAGAATCCTTATGTTCTGTCATGAATTAGTGCATGTCTTTGCAAATAAGATGACCTTAAACAGCTTCTCCCGAGCATCTTACATTCATAAGGTCTTTCGCTGGTGTGGATTCTTTCATGTACTTGAGCCTCAAAAGAGGTTTTCCCACATGGCCTACATTCACAGGATTTTGCTGTAGTATTAGTTATTTTGTATTTTTGAAGAAAACTGTCAGAACTGAAAGCTTTCCCACATTGAAAACACGCATAGCCAGGCAGTGGTGGCACACACCTTTAATCCCAGCACTTGGGAGGCAGAGGCAGGTGGATTTCTGAGTTCGAGGCCAGCCTGGTCTACAGAGTGAGTTCCAGGACAGCCAGGGCTACACAGAGAAACCCTGTCTCGAAAAACCAAAAAAAAGAAAAAGAAAAAGAAAACACGCATAATGCTTCTCTCCAGATTCCTTCCATGGCTCTCAAGGGAGGAAGAAGCTAAATCCTTCCCACACTGCTTACGCTTGTAGGATCTCTCTCCAGTGTGCATTCAATAGTGGAACTGAAAGGAACTGTGATTACTGAAAGTTTCCCCACATTGCTTGTGTATGTAGAGTCTCTATGCAGTGTGAATTTTTTCATGTCTTTTATGGTTACCAAAATGAGCAAAGGTTTTCCCACAGTGCTTACACACATAGGGCTTCTCACCAGTGTGAATTCTCTCATGTGCTTTCAGGGAACCAGAACACGTGAAACCTTTCCCACATTGCTTACAAGCATAGGGGTTCACACCACTGTGAAATATTTTATGTTTCTGAAATTGATTCCAAAATGAGAAGGCTTTCCCACACTGCTTACATACATAACGTTTTTCTCCAGTATGAATTTGCTCATGTATATGAAGGTACCGAGAAGCAGTGAAGGCTTTCCCACAGTGCTTACACACATAGGGTTTCTCTCCAGTGTGACTTCTTCTGTGAATCTGAAAGTAAGCAAAATGAAGAAAGCCTCTCCCACAGTGCTCACACACATAGGGTTTCTCACCAGTGTGAATTTTCGTGTGTCTTCGAAGGCAAGCAGAACGAGAAAAAATTTTCCCACAATGATTACAAAGAAAAGCCTTCTCACAATTTGGAGTCACCTTGTGTCTTAAAAGGTTACCTAAGCGAACAAAGCCTTTCCCACACAGGTCACACATGTAGGGCTTCTTAACACTGTGACTCTTCTCATGCCTTTGTGAAGGACTGGGATGGGTGAAGTCTTTCCCACACGGCTTTCGAACGTAAGATTTTTTTGCAGGGTGATATTCTTTATTCTCTTGACCAGATCGGAAAAAAGGGTCTTCACAGTCCTTATTTTTAGGTTTCTTTCCACTGTGAGGATGTTTATGCATCTGAAGGGACAGGGAATATGTGAAGCTGCTCCCGAGCTCGTTATGCTTATTCAACTTATAGTCACAGAATTTCTCCACCACTTGGCTGCTGCAAAACAAAAGAAGAGTACATGACTGAGACTGTGTTTACTAATGATTGAACAAAGAAATGCTGGTTTCACCCTGGGAAACGGTTTGTAACATGTTCAGACTGCATGCTTTCCAAGTCCACTAAGGACAGTTGCAAGAGAAACAGTGGGATTCATGTATGAGGAGGTACGTCTCCTTGAGAACACTAAACATGCATGTATCATTTCAACACAAATCTCAATCCACAATCTTATGCATACTTTGAATATGTAATGATATCAATCCGAATTATGTTCTTTTTTTGATTTTTGTTATTGTTGTTTGTTTGTTCTATTTTTTTGTTTGTTTGTTTGTTTGAGGCAGGGTTTTTTTTGTGTACCCCTGGCTGTCCTGAAAATTACTCTGTAGACCAGGCTGGCTTCTACACAGAGATCCACTTGCTTCTGTCTCCAGAGTGCTGAGATTAAAGGTATGTACCACCACCACCACACAATCTTCTGTTTAAATACATGCATATCCAGGAAGTAAATTGACAGTCCCAATTAGGACAATTAGGAAATTCTATTCTCTTATCATGATCAATTTGTCCCCATGACTTGAGAATAAATCAATATAACATTGAGTTTGTCCCCATTATTTGTGGATAAATCAATGTAACATTGAGTTTTTTTAAATGTGTTCATTTACTATGTTTGTGGTTGCACACACGGGTACATGGGTACATGGGTGCATGGGAGGTGCTCAGGACAACTTTCAGAAGTACTGATTACTTCCATGTCAATGAAGCAGGCCTTCTTCGAGAAGTCCTGGGATTACAGATATGTCCTGTTTTATGTGGGTTTTGGGAACTGAACTCAGGCTATTGTGATTACATGGCCAGCACTATTGCTGGCTGGGCAATCTTTTGCTTCCTTTGTTACCATTTTGAAGTGATGAGGTGTGTTCTGGTTACTTTTCTGTCAAATAGGCACAATGCAGAATCATCTGAAAAAAAGCAATCTCAGCTGAGAAAATGTATCCATTAGATCATCTTTAGGCAAATCTGTGGGGGCATGTTTGTTATCAATCACCAGTGTGGGAGGGACCAGCCAACTGTGGGTGGCGTTACCCCTGAAGCACCAGGCGGTCCTGATTATATAAGAAAGCAGACTGAGCAAGCCCTGAAGAGCAAGTCAATACGCAGTTTCCTCCATGGGTCTCTGTTCCTATCTCTGGGCCCCTGACTGCCTTCAATTCCTGCTTTGGCTTCCCTAAATGACGGGCTGTGACCAGAATATGTAAACCAATTGCACCCTTCCCTCTGACTACATAGAAGAAGGCTGAGCCTCAGTTACAGTGGAAAACAGCATATTGGAGATACCAGTAGGGTGGGACGAGCACCCAGGACAGCAGCAGGTGATGCGGTACTAGCCTGAGCATAGGAGACAATCTGTGTGTGCTGCCAGTAGCAAAGCTGGAGAAATGGAGCTGTCCAAGACCTTGGGATGGTCGAAGACCCAGGAGATGGTCCATCAATCCCAGAGGTGGGACACTAAGTCAGGGATACTGCAAGATTGGTCCTGCTTTGCTTTGATTGTGACTATGCCATGTTGTTTTTCTTTTAGAGCAAGAAAGGATGTAATTTTTGTTTCTTTGGGTTTTTTTATTATTATAGGGACCCACAAATCAGAGATTTTCAACTTTTTACAGACACATTTAGTTTTGAAAAGGAACTTAAATGTTTAAACTGCTGAAATTTCTTAAAACAGTTACTTATGTTTTAAATTGCGATATAGATATTGACAGGAGATCTTGGAGACAAATAAAAAGGAAAGATTGTGGCTTATTAGTAATATGTTTATTTATCAAGTTGACAAAGTGTCAATTGTTGTGCTGATTACTATTTCGTCAGTGTAACAAAACCTAGAGTCATATAAGGGAACTTCAACTTCGAAAATGCCCCCACTGGATTGGCTTATGGGAAGTTTTTGGAATTTAATGAAAGATTGATGTGGAAGCATCCAGCCTACCAAACTGTTCTGTGGATCCTGCTCATGTGGTTATGTAAGAAAGCAAACTGAGCAAGCCAGCAGAAGCAAGACAGTAAACAGCATCCCTCCGTGGCATCTGCCTTCAGTTCATGTCTACAGGTTCCAGCTCGAGTTCATGCCCTGACTTCCCTTGATCATGGACTGCTAACTACAAGGTGAAATTAACCCTTTCCACCACGTGCTGCCTTGGCTCACAGTCTTAAGTACAGCAATACACAACCAAACTAAGACATTCTGTATGGCACAAAGTGTTTATATGTTAACTTTAATATATCACATGCTCATGTTCTAGTTATTCTCAATATTGTAAGATTTGGCATCACCTAGGGTTGAGGTGTAAAACACAAATTTGGGGGGAACTTTTCTTGACATGAAATTGGTTTGATGCTTGATATCAAATGTATCTTTTACTTCTTTGAAAAATTCTCTTTTGCATCAGCTCTCCGAAATATGGCCAACTCTTGGGAAAGAAATTACCTTAGTTTTCTCCAGAGATTTTCATATTCATCTATAACTTTCTGTTTGTTGGACTTCTCTCCTAAAATGTTGAATCAGAGAAATAGTTAAGAATTATTACCAAAAAATATTAGGTAGCAGGTAAATTCATGGTGTAAATGATTCCATCTGACATAGTCTCCCCAATTCCCTTCTCCATGTTCCAATTCATACATCAACACTGGTTAGCTAGAAACCCTTGTCCTTGATGGACTACAAAAGCCAATGCCCACGTGTACCTATAGAGGCCAGGTTCCTCAGGGTTTCCCGCATCACATCTGTGTACAGCTTCTTCTGGGATGCATCCAGCACAGCCCACTCCTCCTGGGTGAACTTCACAGCCACATCCTCAAAGCTCACTGACGCCTAGAAGCACACACAG
>CM052707.1:99498350-99511168 GCA_028551405.1 Uromys caudimaculatus
TAATACCCACCAGGGTTCAGTAGCAGCTGTCCTTAGAATGTGTGTGCTTAGAAATGCCGGACACAACAGTTCTCCTGGTGTCTGAGAACTAAGATCTAGAGGGATTCCTTCCCACCAGAGCTGTAAAGAGTGAGGTAGATTTCTCAGACAGTTGATGACAACTGTACCCTAAGTTTAAAAAACAACATCCTAGCAATGAATTCTAACTCATTAGAGGGATGCTATCTGCTTAGAACCCAACATATTCTCTAGATGAGTCTACATAATTTGGGTTGATAGATACTACTCATACACCTTTTTTAAAGCCTTGATTTAGAATATATTGTAGGTGGAGAGTGTGAGCATGCCACAGAGCTCTAGTGGAAGTCAGCGCCACCTTTTGTGAGTTGATTTTATCCTTTTAGCTTAACAATGGTTCTAGAGATTGACTTCAGAGCATCAGGGTTGCATAGTTTATGCCTTTACCCATTGAGCCAACTCAGCAGGCCTCTAATTAATATTTCTTTCAGCTTGCTAAGAACCTGAATACATGTTCTGTGATTGCACAAAAGGCAAATATTAGAAAGTATATAGCTGGGTTCTTTAGTTCACCCTTAGTCAATCAGCAAACAGGACTCATGACAAACAGTTCTTCTCAGTACTGTCCCATTTTGCTTTCTGTTGCTATGACATATCACCATAACCAAACACAACTAGGGCAGGAAAGTGTTTATATGGATTACAGGTCACAGTCAATCACTGAGAGAAGCTAAGGCAGGAATGTGCAGGCAAGAACTGAACCCTAGAATGTGGATGAACCATGTGTACTGGCTTGCTTCCACTGGCTTGCTGGGCTATCCTGTTTGTACAAGCCAAGGCCCACATGTCCTGGGATGTCAACACCCACAATGGAGTAGGTCCTCCTTCATCAATTAGCAATCAAGAAAGTGCTCTGAACACATGTGCACAAGCCAAATTGGTAGAGCCAGTTCCTCAACTGAGATTCCAATTTCCCAGGTGTGCCAAGTTGACAACCAACTGAGTCACCTCACTGGTCCATCACACCATTTGTATTGGAGAAAGTAGCTGGACAACAAAACAAATGAAGGAGATATGTGTTCCTGGAGTTCTAATTTGCCACATGTCACCTCTATACTTTCTAAAACACACTTTAAATGAAAGTACTTGACGAACTCTATTAGCTGCAAAGAATGCCTTAATGAATATCTACAACCAGTCCCCTTCAAAGGGCACTATGCTCCCTGCCAGAAGCCACAGTTGTCAAATAAAATGCTCAGTAACAAATGTTAGGCTCCTTCCCTTGAGTTGTTGGTCAGGAGAGTCCCAGACGTACCCCCTCCCCTAAAAACTTGATATTGGCTCTCAGCATTGCCTTTGGTTGCCCACTATGTTACTACTGCTGAGGGAGAGAAGCCATCAACAGTCTTCATTACCTGTGAACCCTAAAAGCTATAGTAACAATCACCCTGGAACATAAGTCTATTGTGCAATTGTTTCAAGGTTAGAGGGGTAACAGATTGCATTCTAATTGGATTTGAGCCCCGCTCCACAAGGGGAAAAATATGTCTGGTCCTGTAAGTCTGACCCACAGATGGAGAGGTCACAGCTCAGCAGAAAATCTACTATTATTTTACTAAATGGTAATATTTTTAAAAACAAAACTACCTCTATACTCATAAGTACAGCTCTTATCTTCATGAGAAAGTTTTCTGTGTGCAGTGAACATGATGTAGGAACAAGCTGTCAGTGAAGAGAGTAAGTGTATATGGTGTGCTCAGACATGAATGGGGTATCTATGCCATACCTTGCTTCTCACCGTCTTTCCCCAGGCTCAGGGAACCCTGAACAAGTGATGGCAGAATGACTCTAAAAGCCAGAGGTTGGTGGGACACTACATCTACTGGACAGGACAGGACTACATTTATAACACCAGAACAATTGAGTGTGTCTGCAGAACATCAAGCCAGCTACCATTCCAGCATGGATGGGTGAAAGGCTGATAAGCCCCCAGCATTATTTCAGGAGCTCTTGTCAGTTAATGGCTGCTAGGACAGAGAGAGTCAGTTTGCTTTAAAAGTATGGCCATTGGTAGATCCACTATGCTCTAGTCCATGGTCTTACAAACATGCGTATGAGAGCAGCAACAGCTGAACAGCAGATCATCAAAGGAAAAAAGCTTGGTAGGGGATAGGAGATGGAGGAGTTAGAGCAGTGGCAGGTGTGTGATGTGCTCACATCGTCTCACATGTATGAAATTCTAAAAGCATAAGTACAAATAGTACCTTTAAAAATAAATAAAACCAAAACAAATTGTCACTGCGTGCTTTTAGACATCAGGGTAGCACCAAGTGGATCAAGAACCTCTACATAAAACCAGATACATTGAAACTAATAGAAGAGAAAGTGGGGAAGAGCCTTGAACACATTGGCACAGGGGGAAATTTCCTGAACAGAACACCAATGGCTTATGCTCTAAGATCAAGAATCGACAAATGGGGCCTCATAAAATTGCAAAGCTTCTGTAAGGCAAAGGACACTTTCCATAGGACAAAACAGCAACAAATTGGGAAGAGATCTTTCCCAATCCTACATCCAATAGAGGGCTAATATCCAATATATACAAAGAACTCAAGAAGTTAGACTCCAGAGAAACAAATAATCCTATTTAAAAATGGGGTACAGAGCTAAACAAAGAATTTTCAACTGAGGAATATCGAATGGCTGCAAAGCACCTAAAGAAATGTTCGACATCCTTAGTCATCAAGGAAATGCAAATCAAAATGATACCGAGATTCCACCTCACACCAGTCAGAATGGCTAAGATCAAAAACTCAAGATGACAGCAGATGCTGGCCAGGATGTTGGGAAAGAGGAACACATGTCCATTGTTGGTAGGATTGCAAGCTGGAACAACCCCACTGGAAATCAGTCTGGCAGTTCCTCAGAAAATTGGACCTGAGGACCCAACTATACTACCCCTGGGCATATAGCCAAAAGATGCTCCAACATGTAACAAGGACACATCCTCCACTATCTTCATAGCAGCCATATATATAATAGCCATATTTATAAAGCTGGAAAAGAACCCAGATGTCCCTCAACAGAGGAATGGATACAGAAAATGTGGTACAGTTCCACACAATGGAATACTACTCAGCTATTAAAAACAATGACTTCATGAAATTCTTAGGCAAATGGATGGAACTAGAAAATATTATCCTGACTGAGGCAACCCAGTCACAAAAGAACACACATGGTATGCACTCACTGATAAGTGGATATTAGCGCAATAGCTTCGAATACTCAAGATATAATTCACAGACCACTTGAAGCTAAAGAAGGAAGACCAAAGTGTGGGTGCTTTGGTCTTTCTTAGAAGGGGGAGCAAAATACTTATGGGAGCAAATATGGAGACAAAGTGTGGAGCAGAGACTGAAGGAAAGGCCATCCAGAGACTGTCCCACCTGGGTATCCATACCATATATAGTCACCAAACACAGACACTATTGTGGATGCCAAGAAGTGCATGCTGACAGGAGCCTGATATAGCTGTCTCCTGAGAGGCTCTGCCAGAGCCTGACAAATACAGAGGCGGATGCTCGCAGCCAACCACTGGACTGAGGCACGGGGTCCCCAATGGAGGAGCTAGAGAAAGGACTGAAGGAGCTGAAGGCAATTGCAACCCCATAGGAAGAACAACATCAACGAACCAGATACCCCTCCCAGGGACTAAACCACCAACCAAGGAGTACACATGGAGGGACACATGGCTCCAGCCACATATGTAGCAGAGGATGGCCTTGTCAGGCATCAATGGGAGAAGAGGCCCTTGGTCCTGTGAAGGCTTCATGTCCCAGTGTAGGGGAATGTGAGCGTGGAGAGGCAGGAGTGGGTGGGTGGAAGCAAAGGGAGGGGGGATGGGATAGGGGGTTTCTGGAAGGGGACAAACCAGGAAACTGTATAGTATTTGAAATGTAAATAAAGAAAATATCCAATTTTTTTTTTAAAAAGAAGCAAGCCGTTTACAGAGCTGCAAAAATAATAAATAAATAAATAAATAAATAAATAAAATCAAAACAAATTGTCACTGCATGCTTTTAGACACCAGGGTAGCACCTGTGTTTTTGTGTCTAAGTTTTCTACATTGTTCCTGTTAAAACTCAAGTCCCCAACAGTGCAAAGTTCAGGTTAGGATTCATCAAGACAATAAAGAACAATCAAATTAAGAGTCAGCACAAAAGCCGGGCAGTGGTGGCGCACATCTTTAATCCCAGCACTTGGGAGGCAGAGACAGGCGGATTTCTGAGTTCGAGGCCAGCCTGGTATACAGAGTGAGTTCCAGGACAGCCAGGGCTACAGACTCTCTGGAACCGGAGTTATAGACAGTTGTTAGCTGTGATGTGTGTGCTGGGACTTGAACCTGGATCCTCTGCAGGAGCAGCTAGGGCTCTTAACCACTGAGCCATCTCTCCAAAAGGACATTTGATTTCTGATAAAGAATCCAAAACCATACAATGGAAACATGAAAGCATCTTCAACAAATGGTGCTGGTCAAAGTGGATGTCTGCATGTAGAAGAATGCAAATAGACCCATATTTATCACGCTGTACAAAACTCAAGTCCAAGTGGATCAAAGCCTTCAACATAAAACCAGAAACACTAAATCTAATAGAAGAGAAAGTAAGGAGCTGTGTTGAACATATTGGCATAGGAGACAAATTCTTGAACAGAACACTAATAGCTCAGGCACTAAGATAAACAATTAATAAATGGGACCTCATGAAACTGAAAAACTTTGCAAGACTAAAGATACCAAGAGGACAAAACAGCATCCTAGAGAATGGGATAAGATCTTCATCAACCCTGCATCTGACAGAGGGCCAATATCCAAAATATATAAAAACTCAAGAATTAGACACCTATAAACCAAATCACCTGATTAAAAAATGGGGTACAGGCCGGGCAGTGGTGGCGCACGCCTTTAATCCCAGCACTTGGGAGGCAGAGGCAGGTGGATTTCTGAGTTCGAGGCCAGCCTGGTCTACAGAGTGAGTTCCAGGACAGCCAAGGTTACACAGCGAAACCCTGTCTCGGAAAAAAAAAAAAAATAGGGTACAGAACTTAACAGAGATTTCTCTATTGAGAAATCTCTAATGGCTGAGAAGGAGTTAAAGAAGTGTTCATTGTTATTCACCAGGAAAATGCAAATCAAAATGATAAGAATCCACCTTAAAGTGACAGCACATGCTGGGGATGCTGGGGTCAGGGGAACACTCTTCCCCTGCTGGTGGGAGTGCAACTTTGTACAACCACTTTGAAATCAATTTGGTGGTTTCTCAGAAAATTGGGAATCATTCTACACCCAGACCCAGCTATACCACTCATGGGCAGGTACTCAAAAGATGTCCCATTATACCACAAGGACACTTGCTCTACTGTGTTCACTGCGGCTTTATTCACAATGGCCAGAAACTAGAAACAACCTGTATGTCTCTCAACTGACGCATGGATAAAGAAAATGTGGTACATCTACACAATGGAATACTACTCAGTTAAAATACAAGGACATTATAAAATTTGCAGGCAAATGAATGGAACTAGAAAATATCATCCTAAGTGGGCTAATCCAGACCCAGAAAGACAGGCATGGTATGTACTCACTTATAAGCAGACATTAGCCATAAAGCACAGGATAGCCTTGCTACAATGCACAGATCCCCCCCCCCCCAAAAGAAAACCTAAGTAATTAAAGAGGGCCCAAGGGCGGATGTTTGAATCTCACTCATAAGAGGAATCAAAATAGTCATCTAAGCTGGATGGAGAGAGAACTGGGTGGAAAGGGGAGTGAGGAGGGGAATGGGATGGGAAGGGGTGTGTGGAGTGGGCTGGGAGTGGGAATGGAAATCAGTGGGGGGCACCTCTGGGATTAGCTGGACACCAGGGATAAGGGAGTCTATGGCAATGATCCGAGCTGAGACTCCTACCAGCAGGGGATATGGAGACTTAAGTGGTCACCTCCTGTAGCCAGGTGGGACTTCTAGTGGAGGAAGGGGGACATCGACCCACCAACCTTCACCCCAAAATTTGCCTTGCCTACAAAATGTTCAGGGATGAAGATGGAGCAGAGACTGAGGGTACAGCCAATCAATGACCGCCCCAACTTGAGACCCATTCCGTGGGAGAGCCAACCCCTGACACTATTAATGATATTCTGCTATGACTGAAGACAGGAGCTTCATAACTGACGCCTGAGAAGCTTCACCAGCAGGGGATGGAAACATGCAGAGACCCACAGTCAAACAAGTGGCGCTCAGGGAGTTTTGTGGAAGAGTGAGGAGGGGAAGGATTGAGCGAGCTGGAGGGAAAGCCCAAAGCGTAAAGAACGCACGTCCGGGTATTAAAACAAACAAACAAAAACCACTTCCAATCTCGCTCCTAATCAAACTACAAAAGATAGCTGTAACTTCTCGGGTGGTTATCTTTCTTTATATACACGACCCTTAGACCCTCCGGCATTCAACTTTTACTCCGGAAAGGGTGGGGCCCCTCGCTGTTCCAATAAATCCGACTCATTCCATAGTCTATTGAGATCCAGTCTGCTTGCTTCTTCCTCTCCCCGACTCCCATCCCTACCCCCGACTGAGGATCACAGGTGCTGTAGGTAGCTGTGCCCTGAGATACTGCATGAGGTTTGTTGAAATTTTAGGGGGAGGACGCGGCAGTTATAGGACCAGTGCCCTAACCTTCACAATCCACGCAGCTCTACCTTCACCCCACTCCACACCCACATACCCTGTTCATGAGCCTCAGTCCGAATCCCAAAATTCCCCATGACCCTCGGCCAATACCGCCCAGGCTACAGAGACGCGGGCAGCAAGCGCCCGGGAGACACGAGATGCCGAAGCACTGAGCGCTCAAGGGAGAGGACCGCGGCTCTGCCTGCTGGTCCAGCACCAGCCAGCCGGACCTGGGCGGTACGACCCAGCGGAGCCAGAAGAGGAACAGACTCGGCTGCCTTGAAAGGCCGCGTCCTTACTGCGGTCTCCTTCTGCAGCATCCTCCTCCCAACATCCAAGAAGTGGGCCGAACGTACCATTTCCAGCCACGGAGTGCCTGTGTCCTTTGCCGCTCCTGCTGTCAGTGAAAATGACTTTGATATCTAGGGTCTGTGATCTAGGGTCTACTTCCTAAGAACACAAACATGCCTAGTGTGTATGTGGGGGGTCGGAAGTGGGAGGCAAGTAAACTAACAGGCTCGGGTCTGGCAGCTTCCTGCACCTAAGAAGCACACTCCTCATTGGACAGTGCATACACTCAAATATATTCTGATAGGCCAGCGAGCCCTTTGCCTGGAGCTCTGGAGACAGGAGACACAAGTTTTACTAGGGGAAGGTAACTAGCAAGTTACTCATCCTAGGCCCTAGTTTTCTGCGGGAAAGTGCATTTAAGCATAATGTGTTCTGGCCGCAGCCGGCTTGTAACAATGCACTGTGGGCAACTCCTACTTTTCGCTCCTCAGAGTGGGATCACAACGAGAATTTATTGTATTCTAGACTCAGTAGCCATGGAGACAACTCAAAGGGCTGCCTTAAACAGGCCTGTACTTCGGGATAAGGAGGGAGGGCCTCATTAAAGGACACCCTATCTGCCCTACCTGCCTGCCCACCTGCCCCCACTCTCCCCACCCCCATACCCTCACATCTCACCACACGTACAGCCTACCCAAGGCTTCAGAAAACCGTCCATCCGTAGAATCAACGAAAACAGGCAATCTGATTTACTTTTTACCCTGAAGTTTCAAAACAAAAAACAAAAACAGAAACAAACAAGTTTCTGGGCCTGTTGAAGCCAAAGGCTTCCACTCCCTGCTCTCTGCTGAAAATAGATTTTCAGACTCAGCGTGGTGTGTTCAGGTTTGTTGGCCTTCGTCTCTCTGACCAATAAAAGTCTGCCCTCCCTGTCTTGAGATCAAACTAAGTATTCTTTCATTTTCCTTCGCTGACTTTTTTCTTATTACACTGGTGTTTTCTTACCTCAGAATTTGGAACGAGGTAGGTGCCCAAGGCTTTCTCAATCTCATATTCAACCAATAACAAAAACACACAAACAGCCAAGAGATGGTGGCGCATGCCTTTAATCTCAGCAGAGGCAGGCGGATCTCTGTAAGTTCAAGGCCAGCCTAGTCAACAGAGAGAGAGAGTTTCAGAATACCCAGAGAAACTCTGTCACGAAAATCTAAAACAAGACTAAAATTACACATATTCATACATACACAAACAAGCAATGACAAACATTCAAGTCATGGAGAAAGTGGTGGGATTTATAGTGATAAAACTGGCTCAAAATAATAGCAAAGATATCCACCAATAAATAGTAGACCGTTGGTGGTAGTACAGGACTTTGTCCCAAGCACTTATGAGGAAGATGCAGAGTTCAAGACCAACTTGACCTACAAATGGGCTAACCAGAGATACATAGTGAAACCTTATGTTAAAAAAATAACAACAATTGTAACAAAATAGACCCTGACTGCTCAGCTTGACCCCATAATCTATGATGATGCAATAGAGCCCCACACCTTATTTGGCTCCCAGACCCAGCACAACTGACTCCATGATGGAAGTACCATTCACACTATAAAACTCAACACGTAGAGAGTACAGTCTACCAAAAACTAAGACCTAATCCATCATCGTCTATAGTTCTGGGAAAGTCTCTAGATGCAGTAACCTTGCTTTTTAACTTCCTTGGTTCAATTTCTGGCTAACTGTTCATGGTAATGGAAGTATGTTAACAAGGTCATGGGATTTTTTCCAGTGTAATATTTTTATTAATTATTTGGGAATTTCTCATCATATACCCCAATCACACTCACTTCCTAGTCCTCTCAAGTTCCCCACCCCCAGCCCTTGTGAACTCCACCTACCCAAAAGAAGAAGAAGAAGAAGAAGAAGAAGAAGAAGAAGAAGAAGAAGAAGAAAAGGAAGAGGAAGAAGAGGAAGAAACCAAGTCCAATTTGTGCTACTCATATGCTCCCTGGAGCAGGGAAAACCTAGCACATTTTTTGTGCATAAAATCTCACCTTGAGAAAGGTCCAGAACTATACTGGGATCCCAAACACCCAGTGTAGTTGCTGGTCAGCTAATAAAGGCTTTCTGTTAGCTAACACCCGTGTCTGAGCAGTCTTCTCTGGTGCATACCCTGAAACAATATCTCCTACGAACATTTACACTGACTTTCCAGTGAATGACACTTGGCACCTGACCCTAAACGAAAGTGTGGGAGTTAGTTAGTCTTGCCACAGAGGTTTCTCCTCGGGGTTCTGGTTTCTTCATTCTTGTGACCATCTCTCTGCTACCCAGTTTTAGGACAGAAGCCTTTGCCATCGTGGAGGGAAGTGGGATGAGTGTGGAGATGCACTTGGAATAGCAAGAAGCCACCTTAGTTTTACTTTTTTCTAAGGGTCTTCTAAGAGCCTGCTGACTACGCCAACTGTCACCAGCAAGAAGGTAGATACCTAGTTAGTGTAACGAAAGTTCTACTTTATCATGCTGAGGGTCATCACACAGTGTTTACACTCTAAATTCCTAACTATGGTCCTAAGCTTATTTCCCCAAGGCTGCTCACCTGTGAGATGTATCTTAGCTGCAAGTCAGGTCCAGGCACTAACAGAAAAATCAGACTCTTGAGGGAGACTCTCTAACCACAGAGGAGCTCTAGGTAGTGTCTCTCCAAATACGCAAAGCAGAACATTGCTCTTGATCTCTGTTTACGTACTTCCCAGTGGGTATCATGGGGTTCTAAAACTGGGTCTGGTTATCTTGAGTGAGTGATGTCACTAAGTTCTGGTTCTCAGGACTAGATTTTACATATCTAAATGAGCTTTTTTTTTTTTTTTTTTTTTTTTTTTTTTTTTTTTTTACTATGTTCATTACAAAAAGAAAACAAATGGAAAAAAAAAAAGAAAGAAGGAAAGAGTCAGAAGAGAAAAAAGAAAAGATAGATTCAGTTCAACCTCAAAACAAAGAGAGCAGACTTCTGAGTAAGAGCGGGCGCTGTTGTGTGGCGGCCACCAGAGAAGACTTCTAGACCATGGGTTTAAGCCAATAGAAAGTGGTTTTTACCCCACCAGCAACTCCACTGGCTGTTTGGGATCAGAGAGTAGCCCAAAGTCTTCCTCAGGGAGAGCTTTTAAGCACAAAAACCATGTTCTAGGTTGGCTTTGGTTAACAAGAACAGTTGCCAGAAGCAGAGCTTAAAAAGCCAGAGAGCAAGGTTAGTACATCTAGAAACTTATCTGAACTATGGACTTCGATGGCTTAGGTCTTCATCTTCGTTTTGGCAGGTGGTGTACATGCTGGGTTTTACAGCCTGAATGGCACTTGCATCATGAAGTCAGTTGTGCATAGGTCTGGGCCAGCTAAGGTATGGAGCCCTGTTATAAATGGCACACTCAAACCCTGGGGCTCAGTATCCCAGCTTCCTGGAGAATGACCTTGCAGGGCCTGAGAAGCAGTGTCTGAGGTGGAGAGCAGGGAGGAGAGAAGCCTGGCTTCACCAGTCACAGGAGAAAGTGATTTTTTTTTTAACTGCAGGGTGAGAGATAAGCCAGATTTTGGGGGGGTGGGGGGTGGGGGGATGGGCAGTGTGCAACCTCCAGGCTCCTGGGCACATGATAGGAGCTGGCTGCTTTCTGGGAACTCTGTTGGCAGCATATTTCTTGAAGCTGTGGACTAGTCAAATGGTTCTGGTTTGTGGGGCGGGGATTTCCTTTAAACATTCTCACCTAAACGTGGGAATACAGAAACCCTTTCTCCACAAGACCCACACTGTTGCAGGCTTTCTCTACGCCTGACCTTCACAGAAACTGTGCATTTAAAACACCTCTACCCCAATCGTTACCATTTCAGCCACACCTGCATCCTAGTTTCCTGGGCTCCTTCTCCCGCCCCCTCCATGATCTACAGCTTCACACAGATACTTGAATAGAGACAAAAGATTAAAAGGTGAAACGTCAAAACCAAGGAGAAAAATTTCTCTCTTAATAGCATATAGGCCCTGTTTTAGTCAGTGTTCTGTTGCTGTGAAGAGACAGCATGACCATGGCAACTCTTATTTTTAAAAAAATTTACTCGGGCTGGCTTACAGGTTCAGAGATTGGGGTGGTTTGAGTATATTTGGCCCTTATAGAATCATGTGTTTAAGTGGCTGGCCTGTACAGAATGGCATATTAGGAGGTGTGGCCTTATTGGAGTACCAGTGGCATTGATGGAGGAAATGTGTCACCTGTGTACGTCTGCTTTGAGGTCTCCTATGCTCAAGCTCCACTCTGTGGAATCAGAGCCTCCTACTGTCTGCCTACAGAAGACAGTCTTTTCCTCGATGCCTTTGGACTGAGATGTAGAACTCCTGACTCCTCCAACACATGTCTGCATGCATGTTGCCATGATTCCTGCCACGATGATAATGGACTAAACCTCTGAAACTGTGAGATTTTTATGTTTCTCTTCACAGCAATAAAAACCTAACTTAAAGACAGAGATTTAGTCTATTATCATCGAGGCAGGAAGCATGGTAGAACACAGGCCAACATGGTGCTGGAAAAGTAGTTGAGTTATACATCTGGATGTCCAAGCAGCAGGAAGAGAAACTGACAGTGGACCTGGCTTGAGGTTCTGAAACCTCAAAGCCCCACCCCCAATGACATACAGAAGTATGTCCAATAATGCCACTCCCTATGAGTCTATGGAGGGCATTTTCATTGAAACCGCCAGAGGCCCTAAGGGCTTGGGGGCTGATCCAGTAGTTTGGGATATCTCATATAAGTAATTAGTGCCTAACTGCTAAGGCTCTCTCCTCAGTTCAAATATCTCGTGAGAGACAAGTGCCATTGTAAGATTTACTACCTCAGGAGAGTAAGCCCCTTCCCTTTGCTGTAGTCCAGCAATATTTCACTTATGTGGTCCATGAAGCAAGCTTGGGAACTCCTCCCATGTCCTGTAAAGGATCCATTTCCTCTTAACAGAATTTCCCCCCTTTTTTTTCTCTGAGCATTTGCCTACATTGTTTTGTCCACTGTTTTCCTGTCTAGAGATCTTGATTTGGTTCATTTTTTTCTTTCATTTAAAAAAAATAGAAGGTACGAAAAATCTTGAGTGTGACAGGTACCAGCAGGGAAATTCCTGAAAACAGCTTCCAGGAGCAGACTCAGTGAGAAAAGAAAGGCTTTTACTAAGGGTGACTGCCAAGTGAACTGGACTGCAGTTGCTGGTTCATGTGTGATGTCTGCTGAGAAGACTGGACTGAAGCTGCTGATCCATATTTGGTGTTTGCTACTGGACTGAACTGCTAATATCCTGACAATGAAGATTGGACTTGCTCCCAAAGAACTATTGCTGAACAGGCCTGCCTCCCCTGTGTATTAGTAGCTTTTCATTTCCACTACCTTTCGTGGGTGGTGGGAAAGAGTGGAGGATGAATGCTTATTAAAGTAGGTTGAGATAAATTTATGCCTGCAGGAGTATAGGAGCTCCCTTAGGACGCCTGTGTGTAAGTCAGAGGACAACACTCAAGAGTTGATTCTCGCACCAGGAGTCCATAGCCAACGAGCACCAGAGAAAGCTACCCTCTCAGGAGCTTGGAAAAGCTGTGAGTGGGATTAAGGGGAGCAACACCTCTCACCCAGACCTGCCCATATCTAGCGGGATACGTGGCCTGAGGAGAACTCGGGGACAGGAAACCTCTGTACCTTCCGGTTCCATCTGTGGGGGGAGACTTCTGCCTGGGCCACCAGGAGTCTCTGCCTGGGGACCTCAGCC
>CM052707.1:99511668-99537593 GCA_028551405.1 Uromys caudimaculatus
TGTATTTCCTCTTGAAAGGCTTCTAGTTGTTTATCTCTGTTCTCTTGTATTTCTTTAAGGGTGTTATTCATTTATTTCTTCACGTCTTCTATCATCATCATGAGAAATGATTTAAGATCTGAGTCTTGCTTTTCTGGTTTGTTGGGGTATCCAGGGCTTGCTGTGGTGGGGGAACTGGGTTCTGATGGTGCGGAGTTCTCTTGGTTTCTGTTCTTTATGTTCTTTCCCTTGCCTTTTGCCATCTTGTTGACTCTGATGTTAGCTGATCTTACTCTGTCTGGTTGTGGCTTGCCCGTCCTGCAGGCCTCTGTGTCAGGACTCCTTGAAGACCAGCTCTCTCTGAGAGGTGTTTGGGTTTGGAGAGCTGTCGCACAGGGTCAGCTTTGGGGTGCAGAATGTAATCAGAAGGATCTTGTCCCCAGCTGTCCCTTGGTTCCTGTGCTCTGAAGGCTCTGTAAGGGCCCCTCTTGATCCAGTGAGTTTGAACAGAAGTGGTGGTTTTGCCTGTGCTCAAAGGTGTGTCAGCACTCCTGGGATTTCCAGATCTCTCGTGGAGCCTTGTAGCCCAGGCTGAGGTCCCCAGGCACATGCCCCTGGTGGCCCAGGCAGAGCTCTCTACCCACAGGTGAAAACCGGAAGTTTCGGGGTTTTTCTGTCCCCAGGTTTTCAGGCCCTGGATCCCGGCAGATCTGGGCAGGTCTGGGTGAGAGGTGTTGCTCCCCTTAACTCCACTCACAGCCTTTCCAAGCTCCTGGGAGGTCACCCCCCTCCGGCGCTTGTTGTCTATGGACTTCTGGCGGCCCAGGCAGAACTCAGCCTGTTTTCTTAACTATCTAGGATCACCTACCAGGAGGGCACCATCCATATAATGATACCATGGCATCATTAATGAAGAAAATGCCCTCAGACTAAGATTCTCCTTCCCAGGCTGGGCCTGGTTGTACATGCCTTTAATCTTGCCACTCAGGAAGCGTTGGCACTCGGATCTCTGTGATTTCAAGGCCAGCCTAGTCTACAGAGTGAGTTCCAGGACAACCATGGCTGTTACACAGAGAAACCATGTTTAACCTCCCCCTTCCCCCCAAAAAAAGAACAACAACAACAACAAAAAAAAAAAAAAAATTCCCCTTCCCAGATATGTTAAATTTTGCTAAGCAACTCATTTAGCTTCTGTGTTACCTCAGAAACAGAGGTAACCACATCACCTTTCTGCATGCTATTAGGCAGTGCATTAAGAGAGAGAATCTTTCTGAAAAATATTTTAATTACTTTTATAGTCTTTTTAGAGTGGGAGAGACTTCAAACTACTCTGACTAAAAATGTCAGCATAGATCAACATATATTTAAACCTCCTTGATCCTGGCATTTGAGGAAAGTTGACTTATCAATCCTTGAATGGGTGTTGACTCTGTTAATTGATTTTTTAAAAAAGATTTATTTATTTTATTTATATGAATATTAGGGCATTGGATCACAGATGGTTGTGAGCCACCATGTGGTTGCTGAGAATTGAACTCAGGACCTCTGGAAGAGCAGTTAATGCTCTTAACCTCTGAACCATCTCTCCAGCCCCTGGTTTATTTATTTATTTTTTTTAGATTTTTTTAATCTGAATTTCAAATCATGTGTATGAGTATGTGCACATGAATACGGGTGCTTGGAGAAGCCCAAGGTAACATCTCTGTAAACTGGAGTTACAAGGCTGATATGGTTACTGGAAACCAAACTCAGTACTGGATCGATCAATCAATCTTTCTTCCTTCCGTCCCTCCCTCCCTCCCTCCCTCCCTCTCTCTCTCTCTCTCTCTCTCTCTCTCTCTTTCTTTCTTTCTTTCTCCCCCCCACCCCCTTTTTTCTTCCCCTTCCTCTTTGTAGTCCTGGCAGCGTTGGAACTTGCTATGAAGATCAGGACAGCCTTGAACTCACAGAAATCCTCCTGCCTCTGCCTCCAGAATGCTTGAATGAAAGGTGTGTTCTACCACTCCTGGCCAGTGGTATTGGATCTTAATGGAGCCATTTCTCCATTCTTTGTTTGAAATTGTTTTTCTAATCCATGGCAACTAATAAAGTCTGGGAGAGGGACATTTCTATTTACTTATATACCCACTGGTGAGCCCACCAAGGCCACATGTTTATTTCCAAATTTAGAGTCAGACAGCCTCAATTAAACTCTGTGGAACACTAAACAGGTAAAATCAATGACCGTGGAAAAGAGATTTGCAATGAAGAGATAGGAATGGAAGGGTGAGAAGGAGTAAGAGATGTGTGGGGAGAGTAGCCAGAATACATCGTCTGTGTATGTATGTCAGCTTTCTTTAACGGTTTTCTCTTGTAGATCTTGAAAAAACAAGATTTCTTTTTATTTATTTGCATGTGTGTATGTGTCTGTGCATATGCACACATGTGCACAGGTGCCTGAGGAGGTCAGAGGGGGGTGTTGAGTCCCTCCGAGCCGGAGTCAAGGCCTGACATTGGTGATGAACTTGAGTCCTCTGAAAGAGCAGCAATGCTCTTAGCCACTGAGCCGTCTCTTCAGCCCATCTTACAAATGATTTTGTGGCGGAAGCCCTTGGTGCCATACTCAAGTGTTCCAGTTTGCTCTCACGTCTTTGTAGTTCCGTTTTTATGTCATCCTTTATATTGAGGAAGGGGCAGTGGGACATCACCTAAGTTCCTTTCCAATTTGAAAACAGTTCTCTCCCTCTGTCAGCATGTCTGGTCCCCCTTCGTTTGCAGCCCTAGAAACTCAGGTGAAAGGCAGATGTACAGGTACATACTGGTGGGAATAGGGTAGAGGATGGTGGGAGGGTAGATAGGAGGGCATGGTGGGGAGACCTTCGGACACTTGCTGGCTTATCACTCTAGGTGAATTTAGTGCTAGGTTTAGGGAGAGACCCTAAAAAAATGTGGTGGAAAGTAATAGAGGAAAATACTCCAAGACAGTCTCTGATCACCATTCATGCATGCATGGGGCAAGTGCATTGACATATACATGCTAATCTGCACGCGCTCTCTCACACACACACACACACACACACACACACACACACACACACACACACACACACACACACACCAGGTGGTGATAGCCACACGCCTTTAATCCCAGCCCTTGGGAGGCAAAGGCAGGCAGATCTCTTGAGTTCGAGGCCAGCCTGGTCTACAGAGTGAGTTACAGGACAGCCAGTGCTACACAGAGAGACCTTGTCTCAAAAAACCATAAAGTAACAGAAAAAAAAGAAAGAGTACAATTTGGAGAGGTCAGCTCTCTTTTTCTAACATGGATTTTGGCCATTAACTGTGGGTGAGCAGGCTTCTGTGGTGAGTCCATCTCCAGCCCATTCACAAAACGCTTTCCACACAAGGAAAGCGAGTGAACCACTGTGACCCAGTAAATCAGGGTTGGAGCTTTGTTTGTTCATTGTAATTGGGTCTTTATGTCACCCTGGTTGTTCTAGGACTTACTACGTAGACCAGGGTGACCTCAAACTCACCAAGATTCACCTGCCTCTGCTTCCCAAGTACTGGGGCTATAGGCACCACGCCCCATTAGAGATTTGTTAAGACATTTGAAGCATAGAACACAGGTATAGAAAGACACTCTGCGGAAAGCATGAGACAAGTGTAGATACAGATGTTTTAAAGAAGGGTGTCAATTATGTGCCTTTAGAGGGGGTGTATGTAGAATCTTGGTGGCTTTGAAGGTTTTTTGGTTTTTGGGTTTTTTTTTTGAGACAGGGTTTCTCTGTGTAACCCTGGCTGTCCTGGAACTCACTCTGTAGACCAGGCTGGCCTCGAACTCAGAAATCCACCTGCCTCTGCCTCCCAAGTACTGGGATTAAAGGCGTGCGCCACCACTGCCCGGCGGCTTTGAAGTTTTAGGTTAAGAGCCCCCTAACTCCTCCATTTTATTAATACATTCTGACCTTTGACAGTTTACATACATATATGATATACCCTGGCTATTCTCCCCCACACATCTCTTACTCCTTCTCATCCTTCCATCCCTATTTCTTTGTTACAAATCTCTCTTCCACAGTCATTGATTTTACCTGTTTAGTGTTCCACAGAGTTTAATTGAGGCTGTCTGACTCTGAATTTGGAAATAAACATGTGGCCTTGGTGGGCTCACCAGTGGGTATATAAGTAAATAGAAATGTCCCTCCCCCAGACTTTATTAGTTGCCATGGATCAGCAGAAGTGATTGGGCCCCTGAGCCCTTTCCCCATTCATAGCGGACTGTTAGGAGGGCCAGGTTTGTATGGGTAGTGCTGAGAGCTCGTGATTACCATGGCATACCTCTTTAAATTTTCTTTTTTAGTTACCATTTGCTTGCCTGTATGTGTATGCAGATGCCCATGGAGGCCAGAGAGGGCATCAGATCCCCTCCGAGGAGTTATTGTCTCATGTGGGTGTTGGACCCTCTGCAAAAGCAGCAAATGCTCTTGGCCGCTGAGCTATCATCCTGCCTCCCCCACCCCCCTTTATAACATTCCTAAACAAATGTAGTCTACAATAAGGTTAAGAGTTTAAAGACATTTCTGTTACAAACAAAACTGTAAGGTGGATTTAGATTGGGAAACGAGAAGAAGTAATAAAATTATACATATTTTTTATCCTTTTTGCCCTAAGTAAGAACAATATATTGTCTTTGACAATATTATCTTTAGAAAAACATAATGCTTCTGCAAGCAAATATGGCTTTATTAGTATTGTCTCTAGTTTCTTGTTTGTTTACTGGTACTGTGAATTATCTTTAATGAGTCCCATTCAGTTTTTATTTTATTTATAATAAAAGATAAATAAACAAATGAATGATTCATTTAATTTTAGTTTGTTTGTTTGTTTTGAGGCTTGGTCTCACTATGTACCTCTGGCTGTCCTGGATCTGACTGGCCTTAAACTCACAGAGGTCCACCTGCCTCTGCCTGCCAAGTGTTGGAATTAAAGGTGTGCACCACCATTCCTAGCTTTCAATTTCTTATTAAGAGTGATCTATAAGAAAGCAGATTCGTGCTTCCAAATATCTTTAGTGCATTCACTGAGGATGTACTAAGGTCCCTAACAAGTTGTCACAAGAGATTAAATTGCATCTACTAAGCCAGCTTCTTTAATGCTCATCATGCAAAGAATGTGTTTTCCAATCAGATGACGTCTGGTGACTGTACAGAAATATGGCAAAGACCCTGAAATTATAACAGTAGCATATGATTGGCATCAACTGTTTTGAAAAGCCATACTGTTCTTTAGAGTTAGGTTGAAAAGGAATCCTTCCCAGTAGTTGTTTCCATAGCCAAAAGAGGGAGAATATTTTCTTCTAGTATGTTTAAGATCATATAGTTTCACAACAGTCAGTGTTCTCTTGTGTGTATTAAGTAATTGAAAGCTGCTATAAAAAATTTAAGAGGGACCTCTATAGTAGAGATTATCAGTACAAGGGGGAATCTCATTCTGCTTTTTCTTTACCAGATACCTCTAATCAACTGTTAGAATTGTATAAAAAAATCAGCATGTATAAAATTTATGTATGGAATAAAGCCATGACTTAAACTCATGTGGAACATAGCATCATATCAACTTCTTATGAATTAAGTCTAGATCTCCAGTATTGTAAGGCTCACCCTTTTTCCTGGAAACATATGTGGGCTTTTCTAGGCATCAGTGACCCTGGAGGACGTGGCTGTGAACTTCACCCTGGAAGAGTGGGTTTTGCTGAATCCATCCCAAAAGGAGCTCTACAGAGATGTGATGCAGGACACCTTGAGGAACCTGTCCTGTATTGGTGAGGATGACATGATTTTCTTACTTAGCCAATGAAAGAACAAATAGTTCTTCTTCACCAATCCTGCTGCATGAATTATATTATAGAAAAGAAATATTGGGGCTGGAGAGATGGCTCAGCGGTTAAGAGCACGGACTGCTCTTCCAGAGGTCCTGAGTTCAATTCCCAGCAACCACATGGTGGCTCACAACCATCTGTAATGGGATATACCCTCTTCTGGTGTATCTGAAAACAGCTACAAGTTACTTATAAAATAAATAAATCTTTAAAAAAAAAAAAAAGGAAAGAAATATTTGCGTAAATAAGTCAGATGGAATCACTTTATACTGCGAATTTAACCAGAATCTTTTATTTCTTTCTTTCTTTATCTGTTTCTTTGTTTTTCTGTAGCAATAACCATTTTTCTTGGCCTGTATTTTAGGAAACAAGTGGGAACACCAAAATATTGAAAATGAGTATGAAAATCTCTGGAAAAAACTAAGGTAATCTGTACCGTAGGAAACAGCAGTGTTTCTCCCAGTTCTTGGTGTGCTGATACATTTTACAAAGAAGTAATTCATACCAATAAATCCTGCTTCAAACTGTTTTAATTTCAACAAATCTTCTCCAAAACTGCCTACACATCAACCTTTAGCAATCAGAACATCCTAATATTAGTAACCAGAGCACCATGATACCTACCACAAGTAATACCATATCACGATTCATATATACTAAGTTTACTCTGTCCATAATATTATTTAAAATGTTGTATTGATACGTTTCTAAATTTTAGGTGTGTGTTGTTGTATATGAAACAAAACTTAAATTTCTTTTTAGAGTAGGACCAGTTGTCAAGATACGTTACTATGGAGATACGAGTATCTCAGAGTCCAGCATCATTTTAGTCACTAGTACATCAAAACTGTATATAGTACTAAATATTGAAAAATATATTTACATATGATGTAGATATTCAGCATTTGCCAAAAATGAGACAGTATAACACAACCATGCACAAATTATCTTTGTTTTATTGTAAGTGTCCTTAAACCAAATTGTAAAGCAAACAGTTCCAACATTTTAAAAATTAGCACAGGGGATATAACTATTACTTCTTGTGATAACTCATTAGTAAACAATTTTTAGTAATGCACTTTTTATTTTTCGTAGTAGTCAGTTGTTGGAGAGACTCTGTGAATATACCGAAGGTCATCAGTGTGCAGAAATCTTTAACTGGACTCCAGAGTGTGCTGTGAACCAGAAATCATATGTAGGAGTTCCCCCATATGAAAGCCATGTCTGTGAAGAAGTGGTTGTTGGCCATTTATCTGTGAATGTACCCCCTCATCCTCGCCCGGGACACAAGCCGTATGACATTCAGGAATATGGAAAAGAGTTGTATCAACACAAAGACGCCGGGAATGCCCCTGAGTCTTCCACACCCTTTCAGAAGCAGAAAAGAATTCACACTGAGGAGAAACCTGAAACTAGTCACTGTAAGGAAAACTCTAGGTGTCTCATATCCAGTCAAAATGATGACAAGACGTCCAGTGGAGAACAGCACTATGAATGTAAGCAGTGTGGGAAAGTGTTCACTTCTTCCAGCTCTTTTCGAAGGCACGAGGAATATCACAGCCGAGAAAAATCGTATGTGTGTAAGCAGTGTGGAAAAGCTTTCCCCTTTCCTAGTTCCCTCCAAATACATGAAAGGATCCACACTGGTGAGAAGCCCTATATGTGTAAGCAGTGTGGGAAGACCTTTGCCCGTTCGAGTTCCCTTCTGACACACGAGAGAATTCACACCGGGGAGAAGCCCTACGCGTGCAAGCAGTGTGGGAAAGCCTTCACTGATCGTAGTTCTCTTCGATTCCATGAAATGATGCACAGTGGTGAGAAACCATATAAATGTACAAAATGCGGAAAGGCCTTTGCTTCTTCGGGTGCCTTTCGAAAGCATGAACGAACTCACACAGGAGAGCAACTCTTCGTGTGTCTGCAATGTGAGAAAGTTTTCAGTTGTGAAAGTGCTTTTCGAACACACAAAATAATCCATTCTGGAGAATGTGTATGTAAGCAATGTGGTAAAGCCTTCACTAGTCACAGTTCCGTTAAGTACCATGAACTGATGCATAGCGGAGAGAAACCCTACGTATGTAAGCAGTGTGGGAAAACCTTTAGGTCTCCGAAACAAGTTCAGATTCATAAGCGCACTCACACTGGGGAAAAACCTTACGTCTGTAAGGAATGTGGCAAAGCTTTTACGTTTCTCGGTTCCCTGCAGTATCACGAATTGATTCATACCGGTGAGAAACCCTATCTGTGTAAACAATGTGGCAAAGCCTTCAGGTCTTCTCGTCAAGTTCAAATACATGAACGAACTCACACTGGAGAGAAGCCATATGTATGTAAGCAGTGTGGCAAAGCCTTCTTTTCTTTGTATCATTTAAGAAGACATGAAGTAATTCACAGTGGCATGAACCCCTATGTTTGTAAACAATGTGGCAAAGCCTTCAGTTGGTTCAGCACCTTTCACAGCCATAAACAGACTCACACTGGCGAAAAACCTTATTTATGCAAGCAATGTGGGAAAGCCTTCTGTAGTCGAATATCCTGGAGAAGACACGAGAAAGCTCACACTACTGTGAAGCCCTATGCATGTGTGCAGTGTGGAAAAGCCTTTCGTTCTCCTAGTTATCTCAAAATACATGAAAGAATCCACACTGGGGAGAAACCCTTTATATGTTCTCAATGTGGGAAACCCTTCCGTTCTTTTCGTTATGTCAAATCACATGAAAGAAGTCACACTGGAGAGAAACCCTTTGTGTGTACAGAATGTGGGAAAGCCTTCAGTTATTATAGCTCTTTCCACAGACATAGAAGAACTCACCAGACAGTAACCTTGAACACAGAACTTGAAAAGACTTCATAACACCCATAAGACTGCATGTGGAGAAAACTTGTGTAAAGGTTAAGTGAGTGAAACAGCTTCTGGTTCTACTCATGGCTAAAGGAAACTTTAGGCCAGGCATGGTGTGGCACACCCTTAATCCCAACACTTGAGAGGCAGAGGCAGGGAATTTCAGAGTTCAGGGCCAACCTGATCTACATACTCGGTCCCCGATCATTCATGACTACATAGTGTGACTGTTTCAAAAAAAGGAAAAACTACGTTCGTATGCAGGGCAAGTTTGACTAGAAGAGATGTCTTCATTTGTCACATGTGCATATGCTTCCCCAGTAAAAATATTTACTTGGCAAAGCACAGTTAAGAGTAGCAAGTAGTCCAGTCCTTTGACAATTTTTCATATGTTCATTCCCATAAATGTCGGCATTGTGAAGGACTGGATATACATTTTTGTTTGTTCTAAGAATGGACTGGATATACATTTTTGTTCTAAGAATGCTTTAGAAAATGCAAAATCTGAAGAAACTGTAAATATATTGAATTTACTGGAATTTATTAGGGATTTGTTTTTGTTTTTCAGAAATAGTCCTGCCACGTAACCCAGGCTGGCCTTGAACCAATTATAAATCTTCTGTTTCAGCCTTTAGAATGTGTGGATGAAAGACGTCTGCTTCCACATCCAGCATCAGTAGTTCATACTCCTCTTATCCCTTTGATTTCTCCAGACATGGTTTCTCTGTGTAGTACTGGCCATCCTAGAGCTCTAGACCAGGCTGGTCTCAAACTCGAGATCCACCTGTCTCTGCCTCCCTGGTGTTTGGGTTAAAGGTGGGTGCCACCACCGCTCAGCATTCTTAAAAAAATCTTTTTGGACTCCATGCTTCACATTTTTGCTCTAGAAAACTATTTTAGTTAATTTTTAAAATTTTATGTAGATGCATGAATCTGTGCACATCCATGTAGTTCCTGCAGAGGCCAACAGGGGGTGCCATTCCCCGGGGCTGGAGTTAATGGGTGTGAGCTGTCCCATAAGTGTGCTGGAACCGAATCATGTTCTCTGCAAGACTTTTCTGTGCCAGAAATGCCAATGACCATTTCTCTAGCCCCTAGAAAATTATCTCGAATCTGAGTATGTGAGATGAAGGATTATTTAAGTACAGGAGATGGAAATCAAAAAGACCTTAAAAAAAAAAAAATTAAAAACTAAAAGTGTACTATCATTACATTAATTTTAATTTTGTAAGTTTTTTTTTTTTTTTAAAGCAGAGTATACAAATTTAATGGGCGATATCTTTGTGTCAAATCAGGTAGTTTTTTTCTTTCACTTTAAGTTATATACCTTCACTGGTGAGTTGATAATTACTTGTAATATGCCAGGAGGCATAAAATGTGTCTTGTTTTCAAGACTTTGAGATTAATGAGTGGAGGAAAAATGACTTTTTGTGAATATTGAGATTTTTTTCCTCCACTTGATTCACAGGACAAGTTCCTACCACTTTTTGTCATTCTCTTCCATGAACAAAAACCACTTTCATACTTTTTTGTTAATTTTTCTCTACCTGATTTTTTTTTTCTAGCATTTCTCGTCTCCATGCTCTTTAAAATATTTTCAAACCACCTTTAGGTTAACAAATGTTAACTCTTGTCTATGTAGAAGGTAGGTATAAATGTCGCTCTATAATCACAGATTGACATCACATTTAGAAGTTGTTTCCATGTCACAAGCCATTTTTATTGTACATGTATATTTAATTTTTCTCATGTAAATGTTGCTTTTCATGCTTATTTTGTTGTATCTTTGATTTTTTTTTTTTTTTTTTTTTTTTTTTTTTTTTTTTTTTTTTTTTTGGTTTTTTGAGACAGGGTTTCTCTGTGTAGCCCTGGCTGTCCTGGAACTCACTCTGTAGACCAGGCTGGCCTCGAACTCAGAAATCCACCAGCCTCTGCCTCTGCCTCCCAAGTGCTGGGATTAAAGGCATGCGCCACCACTGCCCAGCTGTATCTTTGATTTTTATTGTAATTTCCCCTTCTGTCATTATACTAAAAGATATGTTGGCCTTAGTGGCTTCTTGCCAAAGACTAAGCACCATGTAATAAATCGTAATAAATCTCTCCATAACTAAGTATGTCTCATCAGTAAGAACGTTGCATAGATGCTCTGGCAGTATTGGTGTTTAGCTTACAAGGAGTTAGGAGACTGGTTAGATACAGTTAGGTGCCTCTTGAATATACTTAGCTATGAGTATAATTCTGTATTTGGTAATCATGGAGGTCCTCAAATAATGCAATGAAGGAAGTGTTAATCCATGAGCATAACTAGACACATGAGTGAGGAGAGGGTACTTTGCTCATTTTCATGATTCAGAATGTCTTCTGCTTTGTTGGTTTTACAGACAACCTTATAAGTGTCCTTTTCTTTTGTCATAGTTTGGGACACCTGCCTCCACAGCAGCAGATTTGCCTTTGCTTTGAACACCTGTGTTCTGGACCAGTTTTTACCTTTCTGAGTTTCTATACCAACACAATATTTCCTCTAATATATTGGTTACCAGTCTTCACAAATACAGATGTTTCTAATTACCCATTTGGTTATGTTCTGATAAACCTATGGGAAAGGGTAAGCATAGCAAGAAATTGTACTCAACCTATTGAACATTAAACTTTAGGCATTTCCAGGTCTCTTACATTAGGCCCAGATAGGGGGAAGTAATTTCTTCTGCATATTACTTCTTCCTTTAAATTAAAAAAAAATTGGCATGTATTATGGAGCAAAGTAACTGTTTTTGTCATGATATTTTGACAGTTCTACATATTTGACTCTCTTCACCCATTTTTTTTTTTTTTTTTTTTTAATCTCCCATCCCCTTCCCTTTGACTAATGGTCCTCATCACCTCCCAAATAGACCCTTAGAGTTTCAAGTCTCTCTCTTGCCTACTAGAGTCTGTCCATGCTAAAACACAGGCTGTTGGCTAATCCTGGCTTCCTTTCTTTTTTTTTTTTTTTTTTTTTTTGGTTTTTCGAAACAGGGTTTGTCTGTATAGCCCTGGCTGTCCTGGAACTCACTCTGTAGACCAGGCTGGCCTCGAACTCAGAAATCCACCTGCCTCTGCCTCCCGAGTGCTGGGATTAAAGACGTGCGCCACCACTGCCCGGCCAGTCAGAGCACTTTTAAGAATCTGTTCTCACATTCTATCCTGTTGAGGCAGGGTCACTTACTTATGCCACAGTGCAGGCATCTAGCCCACCAGCTTGCAACTGATTCACCTGTCTCCACACACACCCCTCCCCATCTCCACCTAGGAGTGTTAGGTGCTACCACATCTGAATTTTCATGTGGTCCCCAGGGAGCCAGGTTTGATTATCAAATACATTTATCTATTGAAACATCTTCCAGGGCTCTTAGGTTGTAAAATTTTATATAACCAAGTGTCCTTTCCTGATCCTGGACATTGTGGTTAGGTACCATGGGTCATTGGGAGTTAGGCATCAAATGAATGTTCTAGAAGACCTCACAGATCACTGGATCGGATTCCAAGCAAGCAAGAGTGTGATTATTAAGGTATAATCATAGCCAGGCAGTGGTGGTGCACACCTTTAATCCCAGCACTCGGGAGGCAGAGGCAGGTGGATTTCTGAGTTTGAGGCCAGCCTGGTCTACGGAGTGAGTTCAGGACAGCCAGGGCTACACAGAGAAACCCTGTCTCGAAAAAAAAGAAAAAAGGTAAAATCACATTTGCTTTTATTTTTTTTTTTTATCTACATTCTTTCCAGTCTTCTTAGCAATTATAAATAATAATTTTAATATAATTCTACTAGGTGTGGTGCCCTTAATCCTAGCACTTGGGAGGTAGAGGCAGAGGCAGAGGTAGGTTGGATCTTTTGTAAGTTTGAGGCCAACCTGGTCTACTTAAATGAGGTTCAGGCCAGCCAGAAATAAATAGTAAGCCATTACCTCAAAAAGGAAATTGTACTCCTAAAGCTGGCCTTGGATTTTCTGGGTTCCAGACTCTTCCCATACATGAATTCATATAGGAGATTGATATCCACTAGTCATTTCCCTTTTTAACTTTTTACATGTGTGTATACTTGCTATGGAGTGCAAGAGGAGGCTATGACAACCGTGGAAACTGATTTTCTTCAGTTATTTGGGTCATAGTCAATTGCTTGGAGCCATTTCCTGTGTCCACTGAGCCATCGCCCCAGCCTCGGTCATTTCCTTATGATGTCAATAGGATTTTCTTCATGAAGAGAGTCTAACTAGAAGTTTTTGGGTCAAAACTCTCATGTGTGACTCGGTGCTATTCATCAACCCCAGTAACTAAATCCTGTGAAAAGGAGAATATCAAGAAACAAACACCTTTGGTATTCATCCCGATACTGGCATCTATACCACAGGATTATTTTAAGTGATGGATTTAGGTCAAGGATGGGCGAGCAGCTCAGGATTCACCCTGGGTCCAGTTAGGCTTTCTTTAAGGTGAGGTAGTAGCACAATGATGCCTAAGATTTTGCTATAGAGACAAAAGTTGATCCTTTCACCTCCCAGCTACTCTGTCCACAAGGTAAACCTCCTATTCAGGGGCCTGCACAGCTCCCAGATTCATTGAACAGGAAGGACTGTCCTGAGAGAATTGGGTTTGCTTGGGGCTGTTCAAGGATTGCATGTTCCCACAGTCACATTCTTATGTGTCCTGGACCACTGTCCAGTGCTCTGCTCTGGGGCTCATTTCCAGTGGGAACTCTGGCCCCTGGGCTTGAGAATGTATGTGATCTTGAGTTTTAACAGCCTGCTTATCTAAGTATGTTCAAATGTTTTTTTTTCCTCTTGATTCATTTTTTAAAATGTAGGTACTTTATAATTCTGTCAAAGGTAGACAGTGCTGACAGGCTAGTAACATTCAGACTGCAGATGAATTTACCAAAAAGACAAAAGTAGAAAGTGTTTTAAGCATGCAATGTTACAACCACAGCTAATACCTTGATTTCATTGTATTTTGAAGGAAGGCACCCTTCAGGAAGGAAAGAAGGAAGGAAGGGCGGAGAGCTAACAGACACTTTCTGCTCTGGCAAAGAACCCAAGTTCAGACCCCAACACTCACATCAGGCTGCTCACAACCATTTGTAACTCCAGCTCCAGGGAATTTGATACCCTTCTCTGGCCTCTGCAGATACCTACAAACATGTGCACATACCCACATATAGAAATACACATTAAATATATAAATGAATGTGTGTGTGTGTGTGCGCGCGCGCGTTAGGCACCAGATGAATGAAAAAAGAGCAGGGAGAAAAGTCATGGCTGCTTCTAGGTATGGTGGAGGAAAAGTTTTTTTAAATTTATTTTATGTATGTGAGTACACTGTAGCTGTCTTCAGACACGCCAGAAGAGGGCATGGGATCCCATTACAGATGGTTGTGAGCCTCCATGTGGTTGCTGGGAATTGAACTCAGGACCTCGGAAAGAAGAGATAGTGCTCTTAATAGCTGAGCCATCTCTCCAGCCCCTGAAAAAGTTTTTTTTATAGCTATGTAGAAGAGTAGCCAGAGGCATAGACATCTGGGAGAGTCCTGAGTGAACATGACCATGAGCTGTGCCATGTGAGGAGAGGAGAGGGGACAGCAGGGGATCCAGGTGTAGCAGCTAGGGGGTCCAAAGAGGACAGATAACCAAAATGGCTGGATTATATAGGAAAGGGCATGTGGGAGAAGGGCAGTCCATCCCCTGGGCTAGAGAAGTCTAGGTTAGGGGCCTGGGGTACACTAGCCAGGAAGACCCTGTGATGGTAGGGACTGAAATACAGGGAGAACCTAGCAGCCAGTGTCTGCTTTGATAAGTAGGCACCTCGTTCATTTGTCCTGGATTTGAAACCTAACATATATATAAAATATGCAATATATTAATTCTTTATGAATAATATACGGTGCATATTGATAATTCGGTATCACATATAATTAATGTACAATGTATCAATATAGTAGAATATATTAATTATACAACATAATATATTAATAATTATACACATCTTGGTCTGGTGGTAAAAGCTTTTAATCCTAGTATTGTGGAGGCACAGGTTAAGTAGATCTCTGAATTAAAGACTAGTCTAGTCTACATAGCAAGCTCAGGCCAGCAAGCCCTGTATAATGAGACCCTTCCTCAAAAATGTTTTCCCAATTCAAAAGAAGAAAAGAAGCCACACTGAACTTTGAATGTTCTACAAAGGTAATTATAGCTTCAGTGACTGGAGAGGTGGAATATTGCAGGTCCAAAGCTTAATTATAATTTGTGTTAGGCTATCTTTCACTCTCTTACTAGCCATTTTTTGCCTGCTTCTGTGTCTGACCTAATATCCTTGTGATTATCAGGTAAAATCTTTTCAAGTATATTAGTTTAGCACACTACTAGCTTCCACCAACCAAATGGTTAAGCATATAGTCAAGTAGTCTGAGATGTCCCCATTTTCTGTAATCTACCTATCTGATGTTTCCACCAATGTATTTCCAGCCTCTTGACTTTCTTAGCTTTGTTTCTATAAAGCACCATAATACTGTTACCACACTGGAACATACTATTGGGGTAACATGAGTCTATTTCCAGGTCATGGTCACTCATTTGCCTCCTGAATAAATTATGTTTTATCCCCTTTGAGGTGAGCGTTGTATTTTTTTGCCTTCGCACGTTGCTGAAAGGGGTAGAAGTCATCTATAGCAATTGAGTAGGAAGTAATTCATGTCACAGATCACTTATGTGAGGCCCATATTGTTAGATCTGTCTCGATATCTCCAAGGTCACACCCATCTGCAGCTACCTCTCTTTAACCCTCAATGGTGGCACTGTAATTCTCCCTGCTAGTGAGGCTTGTTTGACAAGCACCCAGCTATGATTCTGCAATTCTCACTCATTCAAAGGAGTTGAGTAGACTTTTTGCTTAAGTGAAAACCAGGAAGTTGATAAGCAGCTAATGAGATTCTGTAATTCTCACTATAAGGTACTGATAGAAAGAGGAGACTGAAGCAGATTGCTCCTTGAGACCACAAGATTTAGTGCCAGGGAGACTGATGTGGTCTAAATTCTTTGGTCTGTCTCTAAGTTTCTTGGCCTGTCATTCCCTAAAGTGGACACTTAGGGAGTTTGATTACAAACTCACTCAGGCTGTTAACCTCCCTGCAGCATGAGGTATCTCAGAATCAGCTCTGAGAACTAAGCTACCCAAGATGGGGTGGGGCAGTTACCTTGTCTCTAGGACTTAGCACTTCTTTCCAGAGAACCTGTTGGAAAGTCACAGGCATCTCAGTAGGGTGCCTGAAACACTGCAGGAAAATGTGGTCCGATTAACCCCTAGCTGAAACCTAACACTCTCACAAAAGAAATTACCAGGCTTCCTGGGGAACCAGATCCTAAACCGCCAAGAACGTTGAATGGCATATCCTGTATAATGCATTTGCACCAACCATCTTTCTTCCCTCCAAGTAACACATTAAAAGACTTCCTCTAAGTGCAGGATCACCTCTTCCCCCTGAAGCCTTAAAGTCGGTGTCTTCACTCTTTCTGAGAAGTCTCTTCATTTCTTTTCCTTTCAGGTCCCACTGTTCAGTTTGGCATTAACCTGACAAAAGTGAATATTTTCTTAAAAGATGCTTTAGCCTTAACAGTATTAAAACAATGAATCCCAAGAAATTAGGATTTCTCTGGGAATCTGGTGTTGAGAGAAGAAAAGCCTGGGTCAGTCAGAGCTGATGCTCTTCTCTCCAAAACACTTTAATCCAGGAAAGAGATGTACAACCTCACAGAGACGGTGACAGTTCAGTAAAGTGTGGGGTCATCCCTCATCCTGGAATGCTTACTGTACCCTGGACCTCTACTTAGACTTCAGTCTCACTTTAGTAACCCCGAGATAGACTAGTAGGGGTCACTGGGTCTTTTTGTTCCTCTTCCCAACATAGCCTCATTGTATAGATCTCCTTTTTCTGGTTTTCCCCATTAATTTGCATGTTTGTCTTCTTGACGTTGGGTGATTGAACCTGGCTTCAGGTAGAGACTGTGACCTTGAGTTTAGTAACAGCCACCAGGAACAATCTGACCCTTGTATATATCTGAGTGGACAAGCTGAACTGTATAGCACCTCCTGTCTCTAAACACTGGCTATTTGGAGTCAGGTGTGCTTGTAGAACACACCAGAAGTCACTGGGTCAAGTTAAGCACTGGGTCATTGTTAAAGTGTGGGGTTTTTACTGGTATGTTTGACCTCTTTCTCTAAATTCCACTTTCTCTATGCCTTCAATAATTTCATTCCTTCATATATATGTTTTCTATGCTATTGACTGAATGTGGGTAGACCACCTCCCCCGTCCCTCCCTGTTGCCTCTTCTCTCTCTCTCTCTCTCTCTCTCTCTCTCTCTCTCTCTCTCTCTCTCTCTCTCTCTCTCTCTCTCTCCTCTTTTCTCTTCTCTTCTCTTCTCTTCTCTTCTCTTCTCTTCTCTTCTCTTCTCTTCTCTTCTCTTCTCTTCTCTTCTCTCTTTCCCTCCCTCCCTCCCTCCCGCCCTTCCTCTCTTCCCCTCCCCTCCTCTTATTCTAGACCTTGTATGCCTTTTGTCCTCTATGATGCGATGAGTTGTTTCCATAGACACTGAGTCTGGAATTCCCTCTACATCTGTAACCCCATCAGAAAGGGGAGGAGGCAAGAATTGCCTGCTGAAGCCGGGACAGGTCCTTTCTCTCTAGTGGGGCCAGTGAGGATCTAGAGGAGTACTCTATGCTGTCTGGATAGGCTAGTACCTAAAATTCCTAATTTGAATGTCACTGTGGTAGGTGGGTGTGCTCCTCCAGTCGCTTTGGCTTTAGTAGGCGGGTCTGTGGATTGATGGCCAACCAGGCAAGTTGTTTCGGGATGCACATCCAATGAAATATCCAGGCATTAGGAAGATGGCCACTACATATCACTGAGACATCCCTTTTGTTCCCCTTCTTATTTGGGATTCGAATTATTAGCTTCTGTAGAGGGAATCTCCAGGTTTCTCTCCTCCATTTCGGCCTCACCTCCACTGACTGCAGGAACCACAAGAGGACACAGGACACCGTGTCGCTGGAAATGGTTCGTGCGTGCGAGTGGGGTAGTGGGGTACAGCTCTCGTCTGCGGAGGAGTCTCCTCTGACTCTGATGAGCCTCAGAGCTGAATCCTCAGGGTGGAACTGGGCCAGCAGCCAGAGCCGTTGTCCTATCTCTTGCTGAGCGCTCAGTGAAGCAGATGTATCTGGGCTCTCGCAGTGCTGGGTCTCCGCAGACTAGGTGGTTGTTGGCAGAGGGTGGTGGAGACTACGCGGGTTGGGGGTTCGTGCACCAGTGTGTTGACCCCCCGAGTCTTGTGCACATTATTCTGAAACATACAGAGACATGAATCTTTTTACACTCTCACGATTTATTAAATAACCAATAAATTATTTTTCCTTGACTGCAGTTTTCCAAGTAAGCCCAATTTTGCTTACTCTGGGCAGCCACGGCTCTTTTATTCCAATCTTAATCACTAATATTAAACCATACATTAATATTTCACACAAAAATAAACCAATACACAGGTTGCAGAACGGTTAAGGAAGTGCTAGAAAGGCGTGAAAGCGCACAAAGCTTAACTGGAGTCCAGACACTGGAGCCAATACCGGGACAAAGAGAGGGCTGTTAGGGATCGAACGATTCTCCTCAATCAACTGTGCCAGAGAAACTGCGCTGAAACCGAGGACAAAGGCAGGGGTAATGCCCCTGGTTATTCCCCTTCTCTTGACAGTTAACCCTGTGATCACTGCCTGTGTGCCACACTGCGAGGGGGTTGCATATAATGTGGTTGATAAGCTCATGTGTCTAGTGTTTTTGATAAAATTTGATGTTTTCAGGAGTTGTTTATTGATGTCACTTTGTACCTCCTGGAGTGCTGGGCTCTTAAAATTCGAGTAAATCAGATTAAAGTTGTTGCTCAATACAATGGAGCCATTGTAGGCTTGGCATAACCTACAGCATAAACTAACTGCAAGCTGTTTTGCCTTTTTTCCTCGTCCCAAGTCTCATTCATCTCAGCGGGCATCCGCTTTTCCAATGAGCCTTGCGGGTTGCTCTAGTTTCATTCTGTTACTATAGTAACATACTCTGATTGAAAGCAGCATGGCTCAGGAGGAAAGGGTTCTTTTGGCTTATATTTTCAGGTCACAGTCCATCATTGAAGGAATTTAAAGGAGAAGCTCAGGCAAGCACTTGAAGCATAGGTCCCTGAGGAGTGCTATTTGCTGGCTTACTTATAAATTCATGCTAACTTAGCTTTCTTATGCAGCCCAGGACCACCTGCTTAGGACACCTTTCACTGTAGGCTGGGCCTTCCTAATCAGTTAACTATCCAGTCCTCTGCAGACACACCCACATGCTAATCAGATCCAGACAATTTCTCAATTGAGATGCTCTTCTCAGATAACTGTAGACTGTGTCAAGTTGACAGTTAAAGCTAACCAGGATGCAGATTCAAGTAGTCTTCCTCCAAATTCCCTGACCTGTGCCCTTAGGCTAAGGATTCTTAGGACTGGCATTGAATCCCCGACTTTCCAAGTCCTCCTGACATTGTCAGACTCACAGAAAGGGAGAGCCATATACCTGGGGTGGATGGGGTTGGCCTCTGTCATATTGATTTGGTTTGTTTCTAAAGTGGAAGTCTTGATAGAGGTAAGCCATGACAGTATGTATTGTTGGGCTACAAGGTCTCTTAGTATTGGGCTAAAGAATGCTGTTCTTAAACAAAGATAAACAGGAACAGACCAAACATAGGAGAGCCTGATGTGATCAAGGTGCCACAGTTAGCTCCAGATTAGAACATTTTTTCCTGAGGTCATCTGTGTTTAGGACTACAGTAAGGACTGGTATGTGCTGGCTCAGGCTGAGAGTGGACTAGTGATCACATGTCTAGAGGAAAGAGACAAACCTTAGGAAAATCTGCCTAGAAAAGTATTTTAGGTCTCACCCAGTTCAAGTGTTAAGGCTAAACATGGGAATCTGGGTTTCTCTGAGTAACAGGTATTAATCCGCCCAAATTGTTTCCCAAGCTGAGGATGTCAACCAGGTTTGATCCTGTGTGTGTAAGCACTCCCTGCGATTGCCACATTATCTTTATTTTAACTATTATTAAGAACTCCAGAATTTGGAGTGAATAGATTCTCACTGTCTTTGATTTTAGTTTTTCTTAATGTGTGATGAAGGTTGCTTAGCGACATAAGCATCTAATTATTGCCATCTTTATCATGTACCCCACGTTCAAGTTTTGTCTTAGAGATTTTCAGTAACTTACTTTGACGCCTCGGGACATGTTTAAGCTTTCTAGCTTTGCCCTCACAGCTTTGTTTGTTTGTTTGTTTGTTTGTTTGTTTGGAGACAGGGTTTCTTTGTGTAGCCCTGGCTGCCCTAGCTCTGTAGACTAGCCTGGCCTCAATCTGCCTGCCTGCCTCTGTCACCTGAGTGCTGGGATTAAAGATGTGTGGCACCACCACCTGGCTGCCCTCACAGCTTAACAATTTTTTTTCTTGTTATTATGTGTGTGCTTGGTACTTCAAGCACATATATGCCACAGTCTCCTAATGGAGGTCAGAGGCCAACTGTTTGGAGTCAGTTCTTTCTTTCCATATTTATGTGAGTTCCAGGGTTCAAACTGAGGAGGCCACTGAGCCATATTGCTGACCCACTTTCTCTTCTTTTTAAAAAGATTTATTTTATATATGTGAGTCCTCTCTAGTGTCTTCAGACACATGAGAAGAGGGCATGGGATCCCATTACAGATGGTTGTGAGCCACCATGTGGTTGCTGGAAACTGAACTCAGGACCTCTGGAAGAGCAGCCAGTGCTCTTAACCACTAAGCCATCTCTCCAGCCCCCACTTACTTCTTTTTTATGCCTACTTTAGAGCAATTCTTTACATCAGGACAATGCTACCTGAACCAACTTTCTCCTTTGAAAGCAGTTCCCTTTTTGTTTTAACATTCTTGTTCCAAAATTATATCACATTGCTATAATTTTAAATATCTTCTTTTTTAAGTTGGTCATTCCTTTTTGCCTTATTGTTTTTATAGAATTTAGAAAACACTTTTCTTAATAAAACAACTCCATATTTATAGAGATGTATTTTATTTTAAATTATTAGAGTAAGTGTGCATGGATGTCCAGATGCCCATGGGCTCCAGAAGAGGACATCAGGTCCCTGGCTCTGGAGTTCCAGGTGATTGTTGTTGGAACATTGTCTAAGAATGGAGTCAGCGAGACTTCTGGGTGCTTGTGAGAAAATGCCAAGAAAACAAGACAAGAATCGTATGACTCCAGTTTCCTCAAAAACATGGAACTGATATTGGAGTCCTTTTTTGTGCCCCTCCCAGATATAACAGACAGAAGTGAGTTTATTTCAGACTATCATTACAACTGTCTACTGTTAATTATTTATGTGTCTACAGAAAAACATTTTTGCCACAAGTGGCTTGTCCACCAAATGTGGCTTGTCCTTGTGATTGTACAATTTACTCATGTGACTCCTCTTAACCCTCAGAGTGAAAATTGTCTGATGCTCTGAATAAAGTTGGCTATTGAATGAGACTTTAGTCTGCCTCATTTATTGGCTCCATTCTCCCAACCGAAGTGACTCCATATCCCACACATGACATTAAAACAAAAATATATTCTGATAATATTTTTGTGTTTTTCAAAGAAACCAAAACTCCAAAATTGTCACTATATTCTAGTTACATTATGAACTAGGAAATAGTTGGAATAATTTAACTATTCATCTCTTTTTGCATATACAATATAAAAATGTAAGCACATAGATAATATTTATATTCATATGACCATATATATATTTATGAATTTAAACATAAACGCTTTATCATTTATCTTTTGTTATTTTATTTGTATAGGCGTTTTGTCTGCCTCCAGCTAATCACCAGAGATGCCCCCGCCCTGGTTTGCATTCTCACTTCCAGCCCTCTCCAGCCCCCTTCTCCCCACACCTCATCGCCATCCCATCTCCTTTTCAGCTCCTCTCCTACGCAGTCCCCCCTCCATCCACCACCAATGGCTGTTTGGTTTTCCCCAGTGAGATCCATGCGTCCTCCCTGGGAACCCCTTATTACTCAGTTTCCTTGCATCTGTGGATTGTAACATGGTTGTCCTACACTTTATGGCTAATGTCCACTTATCAGTGAGTACACACCATGTTCATTCTTTTGTGACTGAGTGACCTAACTCAGGATGATATTCTCAAGTTCCATCCATTTGCCTGCAAAATTCATGATGTCTTGTTTTAATAGCTGAATAGTGTTCTGTTGTGTAGATAGATGTACCACATTTTCTTTATCCATTCTTCAGTTAAGGGATATTTAGGTTATTTCCAGTTTCTGGCTATTATAAATAAAGCTGCTATGAACATAGTAGAGCAATGTATGAACAAAGTTGAGTATGCCTGTGGTATAGTGGGGCACCTTTTGGGTATGTGTCCAAGAGTGGTATAGCTGGGTCTTGAGGTAGAACTATTCCCAGTTTCCTGAGAAACCACCAAACTGATTTCCCAAGTGGTTGTACAAGTTTGCACTCCCACCAGCAGTGGAGGAGTGTTCCTTTTGCTCCACATCCTCAAAAGCATGTGCTATCTCTTGAGTTTTTGATCTTAGCCATTCTGACTGGTGTGAGGTGGAATCTCAGGATGGTTTTGATTTGCATTTCCCTGATGACTAAGGACGGTGAACATTTCTTTGAGCACTTATTGGCCATTCGAGATTCCTCTGTTGAGAATTCCATTTAGTTCTGTACCCCACTTTTTAATTGGGTTATTTGAAGTACTTATTTTCTTTGACAAGATGCCTTAGGAAGCATACTGTGTCTCTGTTTGCTTTCTCAGTGGTTGCTGAAGCTTCCTGGGCCTATCAGAAGGAAAAACAAACCTGAACAGAGGTTCAGAACCTGTTTTCTTTTCCTTTCCTTTTTTCTGCTTTCTATTAAATGTCTCCCTGATTCTTCCTGCCTTTTGTCCTATCTCACTTATCTTTTCCTTTTTCACACTGAAACAATGCCTTACCTCTGGATAAAACTAGTTTATAATCTCACATCCCCCTCTACTTTTTAAAAAAAGCTTTGTTTTAAAAACATATCCTCATACCAACCGTCATCCTTTTACCGTCTTCCTCGCAAGCATCTCAGAGTGGCACGTGGGCTCCCATGACGATATTCCAGTTCTGCCACACATTGCCTGGCATTGATGTCCTGGGACACCCTTAATTTTGCATCTTTCATATCTTTAAAATCAGGACTATATGGATGACACTCACAAGGTTTGCCGCTGCTGGTTCTGATGGAGCCACTGATGCTTGCAGACAGAGCCTCTGCCAGGTGCAGCTTTGTGCTCAGATGCATTTCCTGCTCTCCTAATGCTTCCGAGGAGATTTTGGTTCAAAAGTGCTGATCTCAAATTTCAGCTCCTTTCTCAGCCTTTGTGTCTTGCAAGTTCCAGTAAGCATGTCCCCTTAATGAACTGTGAATTATTCAACGGATTTTCTAACTCCTCTATATTCCTCCTATATAAGTCATAGTTCTCTAAAGGAACAGTGTTGATAGAATGAGTATGCACACACAAACACACATACAAGATTTGTTAGAGTGGCTTACAGGCTATGATCACACACACACACACACACACACACACACACAAGATTTATTAGAGTGGCTTACAGGCTATGACTCCAGTCATCAAAACTGCTGAGTCACCTTCTGACTCTGCATCTTACTTAATTTTTATTTAAGAATGCGCTATAAGAGAGCGTGTACACACTTCTAAATGTAGTTTATAGTGACTCACAGAGAATACATTCAAGTCCCTCACAAGTGGTGAGAAGAGGATTAAATGCTTACTTGTCTTTATCACTGTTCTATTGCTGTGAAGAGACACCATGACCAAAGCAACTCTGTTGAGTGGTGTTTTCCTCCCATGCCCCTGTTCCCAGAAATAATGACTTTGAGACCCAATTATGTTTACAAACACCTTGGCTGTAAGCTTTGACTTGTTCTCCAACTACCTCATAACTTATATTCTATTTATTCTAATCTAAGTTCTGCCATGTGGCTAGTTACAGTCTGCTCAGCTTTCATGCATCTGTGCCTCTCCACATCCACCCCCACAAGTGCAGGCCTGGCTCTATCCCAGAATCCTTTATGCCTAGTGATGCTCAACTTCTAGTCTACCCTTTCCTATGGGCCATAGGGTTTTCATTGACAGGTGATGTATCCATACAGTGCACAAGAGATTCTCTCTATACAGCTGTTTTTGGTGGGGCAGGAGGTTACTGGGAATGGAACAACTCCAATCCTCTGGACAAGTAACTTTTTTTTTTTTTTTTCAAGACAGGGTTTCTCTGTGTAGCCCTGGCTGTCCTGGAACTCACTCTGGAGAGCAGGCTGGCCTCGAGCTCAGAAATCCACCTGCCTCTGCCTCCTGAGTGCTGAGGTTAAAGGCGTGCGCCACCACTACCTAGCTTGAATCAGCTTTTTAAAGATTCCTCATTCAGAAAATATACTGAGTTTAACCAACTAGCTTCTCTCTGATAACCATGTGGAATTGCAGTATGGATTCAGAGAAAACAGGTGATATAAAAGTCCCACATTGTTGACATCAACTGTTTAGGAAAGCCACATCATTTTGGAAGAGTCGCTCTTAATCATAGTTCCCAGATACCAAGAAAAATAGAACTTTTCCTTTAGCATTTATAAGAACATGTAGTCTTGGGAAAGCTAATATCAGATTTTCCTTGGAAGATTAAATACTCACAATTTGTTATAAAAGTTGTTACAGTGACCCAGTGGAGAAAAAGAAATTAGCACAATTTATGAAGGCAAAGGTTGTCCTATTCCGCTGATGCTTTACCAGATTGTTCCAGACTACTGTCAGAATTGCTGTATTAGAGAATCTGAATATGTGTGAACAGATTAAGAGCATGGTGGCCAAGACAACTTGAATATATGGAACTTGGAATATGGTGTTACAGTAAGTTCTTCTGAAGCCTAGATCTCTGGTACCATGAAGTTCGTCTGTGTGAAAATGCATGTGGGCTCTTTCAGGAGTCGGTGACCTTTGAGGACGTGGCTGTGCGCTTCACCATGGAGGAGTGGGCTCTGCTGGATCTATCCCAAAAGGAGCTCTACAAAGACGTGATGAAGGAAATATTGAGAAATGTGGTTTCTATAGGTAAAGACATCATCATTCTCACAATAGGTCAGTCACCATTGCTGCTGCAGGAACTGAAATATGGTAAAGAGCCATTTGGTCATACTTACCTGGCAGGGAGACACCACGATCAGGAAGGTGGTTTTCCTAGAGTGAGACTCATCCATTGTACTTGGGATGTGCTGATCCCTGAGATTTCCCCAAATGCATGAGTGCGTGATTGGTGGTAGTGGGGGACTGTGTTCACACTCTGGCCTGAAAAAAAGGGGGAGACTGGGTACATATGTGAGATGGGATTACCACGTGAATTTAGTTGGACTCTACGAATGTTTTTAGTGTAATGTCATGATTCATAATGACTTATCTTGATCTGTATTATAGGAAACATAAGGAAACACCAAAAGATTGAAAATGAATACCAAAATTCTGGGAGAAAACTAAGGTAATCCAGGCTCCTCAAGGTTTATGGTGTCATAGGATATTTTTTTTTTCATTTGCATTTTTTTTTGTTTATTTTTTTTTGATACTTTATTTACATTTCCAATGTTTCCCCTTTTCTGGGTCTCCTCTTTGGAAACCTCCTATCCCCTCCCCATCCCAGCCTCTATGAGGGAATTCCACCTCCCACCCACCCGCCTACCCATTCCCACATTCCCACCTTGACATTCCCCTTTACTGGGGCCTCTCACATCCTTAGGCCCAAGGGCCTCTCCTCTCTCCCTGATGGCCATCGAGGTCATCCTCTGCCACATATGTGGTCCAAACCATGGGTCCATGGATGTGTATTCTTTGGTTGGTGGTCCAAACTACAGGACGACCGGGGGGGGGGGGTTAGGCCCACTGATGCTCTTGCTCCCTCCATGGGGCTGCAAATAACCTCAGCTCCTTCAGACCTTCTTCCAACTCCTCCATCTGGGACCTCACTCTCAGTCCAGCGGTTACTGTTAAGTGAAACTTGGGCATTCTGAACTTTTGGGCTAATATCCACTTATCAGTGAGTACATTCCATGTTCCTTCTTTTGGGACTGAGTTAC
>CM052707.1:99538093-99568777 GCA_028551405.1 Uromys caudimaculatus
TCACGTCTTCTATCATCATCCTGAGAAATGATTTAAAATCTGAGTCTTGCTTTTCTGGTTTGTTGTGGTATCCAGGGCTTGCTGTGGTGGGAGAGCTGGGTTCTGATGGTGCTTAGTACTCTTGGTTTCTGTTCATTATGTTCTTACCCTTGCCTTTTGCCATCTTGTTGACTCTGATGTTAGCTGATCTTACTCTGTCTGGTTGTGGCTTGCCCCTCCTGTAGGCCTCTGTGTCAGTACTCCTTGAAGACCAGCTTTCTTTGAGAGGTGTTTGGGTTCGGAGAGCTGTCGCACAGGGTCTGCTCTGGGGTGCAGAAAGAAATCAGAAGGATCTTGTCCCCAGCTTTCCCTTGGTTCCTATGCCCTGAAGGCTCTGCAAGGGTCCCTCTTGATCCAGTGAGTTTGAACAGACGTGGTGGTTTTGCCTGTGCTCAAAGTTGTGTCAGCACTCCTGGGATACCCGCTCTCCCCTGGAGCCTTGTGGCCCAGGCTGAGGTCTCCAGGTACAGGCCCCTGGTGGCCCAGGCAGAGGTCTCCACCCGCAGATGAAACTGGAAAGTTCAGAGGTTTCCTGGCCCCGGGTTCTCAGGCCCTGGATCCCGGTGGATCCTGGCGGGTCTCGGTGAGAGGTGTTGCTCCCCTTAACCCCACTGACGGCTTTTCCAAGCTCCTGGAAGGGTATCTTTCTCCGGAGCTGGTTGGCTATGGACTCCTGGTGGCCCAGGCAGAGGTCTCCACCCACAGGTGGAAACTGGAAGGTTCGGAGTTTTTCCTGGCCCCGGGTTCTCAGGCCCTGGATCCTGGCAGATCCGGGCAGGTCTGCATGAGAGGTGTTGCTCCCCTTAACCCCACTCATGGCTTTTCCAAGCTCCTGGGAGGGTATCTTTCTCCAAAGCTGGTTGTCTACGGACTCCTGGTGGCCCAGGCAGAGGTCTCCACCCACAGGTGAAAACCGAAAGGTCGTCATAGGATATTTTACCAAGAGATAAAAGATACAAGTATATCAAGCTTCAATCTGAGTTGATCTCAGGAAATTGCCTCCAAAATTGCTGGTATGTTTCATGTCATCAGTGAGAACATCTCAGATATTCAATTATTGGAAATAATGGGAGTATCACGGTGCTAGGAGTGAAACTTAATCATACTTCACATGTCCAAACTTTACACCATGTATATTATGGAAAATGAAGTATCAATGTATCTACCATCTCAGGAAGGAGGTACATATGAAACAAAAATCAGAGAACTCTTTTACACAGGAACTAATAGTTGAGATAACTTGCATAGGTGGGGGTGGGGTTGCACCTTAAATCCTAGCACTTGGGAGTCAAAAGCAGGTGGTTCCCTGATTTAGATACCACTCAGCATTTCAAAGTGAGACCCTAACTCAAAAACAAAAAACCAAAAACAAAACAAAAAAAAGATACCTCAATATAGATATTTGTCTTAGATAAGGTTTCTTTCTATTACTGTGAAGAGACACCATGACCACAGCAACTCTTATAAAAGAAAACATTTCATTGGAGCTGGTTTACAGGTTCAGAGATTTAGTCTGTTACTGTCATGGCGGGAAGCATGGTGGCATGCAGGCAGTTGTGGTGCTGGAGAGGTAGCTGAGAGTTCTACATCTGGATCTGCAGGCAGAAGAAGAGAGAGTGATGCTGTGCCTGGCTTGACCCTCTGAAACCTCAAAGTCTACCCACTTCCTCCAACAAGGCCATACCTCCAGTATTGCTACTCCCTATGAGTTTATAGGGGCCATTTTTATTCAAAACACCCCAACATTCAAGTAGCTCAAAATACAACATGACTTTTTGTTATTAGTATTGTTCATCAAATTGTGCACAATATTAGTATTGAAATGTCTGTTTAAATGTGACATACATTCAATGTTTGCCAAACATGGAAACAATTTAACAGAACTTGTCATTGTGGGTTTTTTTATACTATTATTTGGTTTTTTTTGTTTGTTTGTTTTGTTTTGTTTTGTTTTTCAAGACAAGGTTTCTCTGTGTAGCCCTCGCTGTCCTGGAACTCACCCTGTAGACCAGGCTGGCCTCGAACTCAGAAATCCATCTGCCTCTGCCTCCCAAGTGCTGGGATTAAAGGCGTGTGCCACCACTGCCCGGCAATTTTTTTATACTATTATACCACTTGCTTTTATTATAGCTGTCCTCAAATCATGTTGCATAGCATCCAGTCAAAATATGTTCAAAATCCTCAGAATGCATAGAACCAGTATTTCTACTAGTAAATCATTAATAATCAAAAAATGAGCAATTCACTTTTTCATTTCTTACAGATGTGAACTGGTGGAGAAACTCCATGACTGCAAAGAAGCTCATGAGTGTGCAGAGACCTTCAAACTCTCTACAGAGGGCACTGTGAACCATAAATTTTATCCAGGAGTACATATATGTAAAAGAAATGGGTTTGTCAATGTACTCATTGGCCATTTAGCTCTAAGTGTGCGATTGAAACCTAGGCCAGGGCAGAAGTCAAGTGGAGTTCAGGAACATGGAGTTCAGGAACAGGGAGTTCAGGAACAGGGAGTTCAGGAACAGGGAGTTCAGGAGCAGGGAGTTCAGGAACAGGGAGTTCAGGAACAGGGAGTTCAGGAGCAGGGAGTTCAGGAACAGGGAGTTCAGGAGCAGGGAGTTCAGGAACAGGGAGTTCAGGAACAGGGAGTTCAGGAACAGGGAGTTCAGGAACAGGGAGTTCAGGAACAGGGAGTTCAGGAACATGGAAAGGATGTGTATAATAACCAGGGCTCTGAGGACACCTCCAGCTCTTCTCCGTCTCTTCCGAAGCATCAAAGTGCTGAGCCTGCAGAGAAATCTAATAAAACTAAACCGCCTGACAAAGACTTCAGACTTGGTCAGAACCGTGAAAGGACTCCTGCTGACGAACACGGGTGTAAGCAGTGTGGGAAAGGTTTTACTTCTCTCCGGTCCTTGAAGAGGCACGAACAACATTACCATGCAAAGAAGCGCTTTATATGTAAGCAGTGTGGGAAAGCCTTCCCTTTCCCGAGTTCCCTACAAGTCCATGAAAGGATCCACACTGGCGAGAAGCCCTATACATGTAAGCAGTGTGGGAAGACCTTTGCTCATTCCAGTTCTCTTCTAAGACATGAAAGAATTCACACTGGCTCGAGTCCCCATGTGTGCAAACTGTGCAGGAAAACCTTTACTCGTTTGAATTCTCTTTTAAGGCATAAAATAATTCACACCGGTGAGAAGCCCTATGCGTGTAATCAGTGTGAGAAAGCTTTTTCTCGATCTGCTTCCCTTCAAAGACACACAAGAATCCACACTGGAGAGAAACCCTATGTGTGTAAGCAGTGTGGCAAAGGCTTCATTACCTCTACTTACCTGCAAGTTCATGAACGAACTCACACTGGGGAAAAACCTTACGTGTGTAAGGAGTGTGGGAGCGCCTTCATGCTTTGGACTCAATTCCAAAAGCATAAAGTAGTTCACAGTGGTGTGAATCCCTTTGTTTGTAAGCACTGTGGGAAGGCATTCACTCGTCTCGGTTCCCTACAAATACACGAGAGAATTCACACTGGTGAGAAGCCCTATGTGTGTAAGCAGTGTGCAAAAGCCTTCATGTCCTTGACTCGGTTAAGACGACATGAAATAATCCATACTGGCATCAAACCCTACCTGTGCAAACAGTGTGGGAAGGGGTTTCTCTGCTCCACTACCTTTCGGAGTCACGAGAAGATCCACAGTGGTAATAACCCATATGTGTGTTCACAATGTGAGAAAGTTGTGAGTTCGGAGAGCGCTTTGCGGAAACATAAAATGATACACACTGGAGAGAAGCCTTGTGTCTGTAAGCAGTGTGGCAAAACATTCACTCATTTAAGTTCTCTTCAGTACCATGCACTGATGCACAGCGGAGAGAAACCCCATGAATGTAAGAGATGTGGGAAAGGCTTTCGGTCTCTTAGTCACCTTAAAAAGCACGAGAGAACTCAACACTGAACAGAAACTGCACGCATGTAAGCAATATGGGAGAGCCATTCTCAGTGTTATACATCCATAGGTTGGTTTGTAAGCAATGCTTACAGCCTTTAAATGGCTGCGCTGCTTTCACATAAACTCACCGGAGAAAAGAGGGACTTTTTTCCCCTATCCACCTACATACTCACTCCCCTCTTCCCTCCCTGGCATTCCCCTACACTGGGGCCTCTAACACCCTCAGGCCCAAGGGCCTCTCCTCCCACTGATGGCCAACAAGACCCTCCTCTGCCACATATGTGGCCAGCACCATGTGTATTCTTTGGTTGGTGGTCCAGTCTCCGGGAGCTCTGGGGGGAGGGGTCAGGCCAGTTGACACTGTTGCTCCCTCCATGGGGCTGCAAATCCCCTCAGCTCCATCAGTCCCTTCTCCAACTCCTCCACCCGGGACCCCATGCTCAGTCCAACAGTTGGCTGCGAGCATCGGCCTCTGTATTTGTAAGTCTCTGCCTGAGCCTCTCTGGAGACAGTTTATGCTGAAAGGAGGGACTTTTTGCTACCAATATGTGAAAGCTTCCTATAGGATTGATTTAAAACAAAAACAAAAACAAAAAAACACATGAAATAGCACAGTGGAGGGGAACCTTTTAAAAAATATGGAAACCAGGCAGTGGTGGCGCACGCCTGTAGTCCCAGTACTTGGGAGACAGAGGCAGGTGAATCCCTGTGAGTTCAAGGCCAGCCTGGTCTACAGAGGGAGTTTTAGGACAGCTGAGGCTGTCCTGTCTCAAAACAGAGAAACCCTGTCTCGAAAAAAGCCAAAGTGATGATGATGAAGAAGAAGGAGGAGGAGGAGGAAGAGGAGGAGGAGAAGAAATGGTTTTTACATTTCTTTTTTCTTCAGTTACATGAATGAAGTCACACTGGTGAAAAGCTGTATGAATGCAAGTAATGTTTAAACTTTTTGTAGTCCCAGATCATGGAAAAGTAATGGCAATGATTAGATTGCAGAGAAACCTGGTGCATGTTTGCAATGTAGAAAGTCTTCACTTCTCTGCTTCCTCCAAATATGTATAAGAAGTCAACTAGAGGGGACTGGAGAGATGGCTCAGTGGTTAAGAGGACCTAGGTTGGATTCCCAGCACCCACATGGAAGTCCACACTGGTCCTAACTCTAGTTCCAAGAGACCCAGTGCCCCCTTCTGACCTCAGGGGGCCTTCATGTGCTTGGCACACAGACATACATGCAGGCACACAATAAAATAAATTTAAAGTCATAGAGAGAAACCCTTTGTGTGAGGGCAATATTAAAAAGCCTCTTATTAGCACAGTTTCACACACATGAGAGAACCTACCCTAGAGTAACCTTAAATACGGAATTTACTTTAGAAAATCTCTTTAGACTCATTTATTTCATGTGTATAAGTGTTTTGCCTGCATGTGTGAATGTGTGTCACGTGTGTAATGGCTGCCCTACCCTAAAGAGTACCTGGAGTTACAGATGGTTGTGAGCAGTCTTGTAGGTGCTAGGATCTGAACACAGGCCCCTTGTCAGCACAGGAGTGCTCCTAAAACCTGAGCCATCTCTCCAGCCCAGCAGCTCATTCTGGGCTCTTATTTCTAAATTTCATTTTCAAAATAAGCGTAAGCCAAGTATGTGAGCTAGGATGACAGCTTAGACCCATGGGATGGAGAACAGTAATCAGCACATCTGAACCAAACCAAACCAAACCAAACCAGACCAGACCAGACCAGACCAGACCAAACCAAACCAAACCAAACCAAACCAAACCAAACCAAACCAAACCAGCTGTAGAAGGAAAGCGAACTGCCGTGAAATGATTCTTTAAGGCTTCTTAAACCAGCAGTCTACAGTTTATTGGATGATCTCTTCTTGCATCAAATCTGGTACACGTTTCTGTTTGCACTGTGAATTGTGTTAGATTCATTGTTCAGTTGACATTTAATTGTAACCTGCCAATATTCATAAATGCCCTTTTTCAAGCAATTGTGGTTAATTAAAAATGACTTTTTGAGAATATTGGAATTTTGCACTGCTTTCATGTGCCTGAGTCTGACTGTTTTGTGTGTACTTTTATTCTTTTTATGAACAACAAATATTAAGTGTGTGTATGTAAGACCATACATTTGTATATATGGTGTGTCTGTATCTGTGTGTGTGTGTGTGTGTGTGTGTGTGTGTGTGTATGTTTGTGTGTCTGTGTTCATACTGAGGCCAGTGTAACAGTAACAATGGGTGGCCTGCTTTATCACTCTCTGCTTTGTTCTCTTGAGAAAGCTTCTCTCACTGAACCAGAGTCAAACTGGCCACCAGCCAAACCCAGCCGTCCAGCCCTCGCCACTCCCCATAGTGCTGGGTGTATGGGCACGGGGAGGCCATGGCTGAAGCCATTCTCAGGTTTACATGAGTGTTAAGGATTCAAACTCAGGTCTGCATGCTTGCAAAGTGCGTTTACCCACTGAGATGTCTTCTAACCCCTTTAAGCCATCTTTCTATTGACTTTGTATTTACGTTTCATGTATGTTTATTTTTCTCTCTTTGCTGTTCATTTTCCCAAATTATTTTCTTACATGTCTACGACTTTTGGTTTTCATGTCAGTTTGCCATAGATTAGAAACACCTGAGTGAAGAGCCTCACCTAAAGATGTGTTCTGATTTTCTCGTTGATGTGGGAAGACCCACCCCGTCGGAGGTGGCACCTTCTGGTCCAGATAAAAAGAGTCTGTCAGAAGGAAGATCTCTTTTCTATCTCTCTTGCCACCCAGTTAATCTGCCCTGTTGCTACTGATGTTCACTTAACAGCTATCAGAGCCTAGTGTTTCCAAACCTTCATTGTGGCTAGGGAACACTGGCTGTTCAGGAAACTTCCGGGCTCCTTGAACCAGATTGGGGCAGCTGAAGCTCCTCCATCCACCCAGAAAGCTTCTCACTCACTCACCAACCCTCACACTCACTTGGCCACCTGCCCATCCCGAGTGCTGGCCCTAAGGACCTAGTAGTGACCAGTTCTCAGCTCTCAGGTTGTTCTACTTGTTTCAGTAAAGTGCTTAATTCCATTCCTCTAGAGGAGCCTGATAGGGACAGTGTCCTTCCCTTAAGGTTGGACTGTTTATATATTGCTTTTAGAAGAGAGAAAAATGTGAATGTTTTTAAAAAAGCACTAAGCAAGATAATGTATTGACCATAGTTCAGGTCATGTTTCCAAGTTTATTTAGTTTGTGTTGTATGGCAAACGAAGGTCTCTTCTCTCACAGAGATCCACCTGTGTCTGCATCCTGAATGCTGGAATTAAAGGCTGGAGCCACCACAGCCAGCCCAGTGGTGTGTTTTTAACCATGCCACATTGAGGTAGACTCCAGACTGTCAAAGCTGCTCATTGCTGGAGGGAAAGCTCAGTGCAGAGGACAAACTTTGGCTTGCAGATACTGGATAAGGTTGAAAGTGATGGTTATCAGTGTCCAATAATGCGAGTGGCTTGATATGGTAATGACCCCGAAGTGCGGTGTTAGTGTTAGGTACTGTCTTAGTCGCTCTTCTAGTGCTGCAAAGGGACATCACGACCAAGGTCATTCTTGTTGTTGTTTGCTTTTCGAGACATGGTTTCTCTGTATATATAGCCCTGGCTGTGCTGGAACTCACTGTAGACCGGGCTGGCCTTGACCTCAGAGCTCTAACTGCCTTGGCTTCCTAAGTGCTGGGATTAAAAGCACACACCACCAACGTCTAGCAACCAAGGCAATTCCTTGGTTGTCTTTTGGGGTTCATGAACGTTCCCTGATACAATATTACAAACTTCAATTCAGACCACATAGGGAATAGAGGAGAAACCTGAACAACTTCACTCAAGTCCGTTTCAGGGAACCCATGAGATCCTGTGATGACTGACAGGAGCTCAGGTTACTCAAATCCACCTGCATCACTGAAAACCCCAGCATAGGGGGTGGTTCCTTAGAGCTCCGTTCCTGGTCCTTTGTCATGAGATTGACTCCCTTGAAACTTTCTTCCCTGCCTCGGGAGAAACGTTTCAACTTGCACAGACTAGCCACACAAGACTCCAGGCCCTTTTTTTCATGTTCTTGTTTGTTTGCTTGCTTGTTGGTTTTTACTTATTTACTTTATATATATGATGAGTACACTGTAGATGTCTTCAGACACACCAGAAGAAGGCATCGGATCCCATTACAGATGGCTGTGAGCCATCATGTGGTTGCTGGAAGTTGAACTCAGGACCTTTGGAAGAGCAGTCGGTGCTCTTAACCGCTGAGCCACCTTGCTTGCTTGTTTTAGAGATAGGATCTCACTATGTAGCTGTGGCTGTCCTACTCAGTCTGTAGATGAGGCTGACCTTGAATTCACAGAGATCCGCCTACCTCTGCCTTCCAAGTGCTGGGATTAAAGGCATGCAGCACTACACCTAGCTATGTTTTTTATTCCTTCTGCTCCTTCTCCTGTGATGCTTATTGACTGGAGTGTAATGCTGGAGGTGGGGATATTGATGCCTGATTTTTCATGTCCTAGTGATAACCAAGAATGTGCATATGCACAGAGACACACAGATGCATACACATAATTAAAAATAAAATCTTAAGAACAGAAAGCAATGTGGAGTAGAGCAGCATGGAAGGAGACAGTTCCTAATCTACCACACTATAAACCACAATCAGCTCTTCTTCGGCCATGGAGTTCATTCATCTTTAGGTGCTATAAAGGGGTCTGTGCACATGACCCTACCACCATTGGTCTTGGTGAGGCTAGCTTGTGTTTCTTGGCAAAGAATGGGCCCAAGATATTAGGCAGGGCCAGGCCGTTTTGTAAAGAAGCTTGATTTTGGTTGAACTGGAACAATTTCTGTAATGACAGTAGTCTGATTTCCAGTACTTAAAGCAATTCATTTTTTATAGATTCTTGCTATTCCTGCTCCAGGTTTATGGCGCCTTTATCACAGTAATAGCTAGCAGGGTTAAATCCATCTCCTAACTTAGTTTAACTGACAGCTCACTGCCTCCCTCTTGCAGAGGTCAACTGCAGGCCTGAAATGGAGCCTTTGAATGTCCTTCCCCATGGTTTCTTTTCTGCCCTGTAACCACTGCAGTGTCGGCAGATAGAAAAGCTTTGATTTTTATACAGACTCCTTTTGTAGGCTTTTTTCCCAAATAAAGGCCTTCCCTGTCTTAAATCGCTCATTCCCTTGTCTTTCCTACTCAATAGACATTAATAAGAGGGAACAGAGCCGTGCCCTAGCCTTCCAGTCACCTGCTAGAGCTAGTTATCTGGTTGGAACTGCCCTCTGGTCAGTGATGTGTCCCTTCCCTTCCCACGACCGTAGTTACTGAAAGGGACACGATCTGGATGCATGAACTCTCCTATTATGCATTTTTATTGCAGGGGATAAATATACAATATACTGGGAAGATGATTGCCCATTCTCAGGGCTAGCTTTCTTCAACCAAACCAAACCCAAACCTGAGCTGTTTAGAACCATCCAGCCTTCTGTGAATTACTGCTCTAAATATTGTCAGAAGCGAAGAAGCGCCCCATTCTCCTTATAATAGTATTTCCCCCTAGGATCTCCATCTCAACACGTGTTCCCATGTTTGATTTCGAGTGACCAGGATAGCCCCCTTTGTCTATTTTGCTTTTCTGCCCAACCCCCACCCCCTGTTGCTTGGTATAACATTTCAGAAACAGTTTGTTCAAATGATTCATATATTTCCTGCTTCGTAATAGGTCATGTCCAAGACCTGACTGTACCAACCTCTTTGTTAGTTCTCATATGAACACAGTCCTATTTTGGCCAAGAACTAGCCAATGAATACCACCTGTGATGGCTAGTCTTGGTTGTCAACTTGACACCTGGAATTAACTAAAACCCAAAAATGGAGGACACATTTGTGAGGAGGTTTTGCTTAATTTGGAGTAGCAGGCACTACTTCTAATCTAGGTTTTTGATGTAGAAAGACAAGCCTTGAATCCAGATTTTTTTTTTTTTTTTTTTTTTTTTTTTTTTTTTGAGCTGAGAAAACCCACCTCTGATCTGGGCCACACGTCTCCTGGAAGTTATATAAGGGCACAGAAGAAGGATGCTTTTGCTCTTTGCCTGCTTGCCCTCACCTTACTAGCACATCCATTCCTTCACTGGCATTAGAGCTCACTTCTTCAGGATTCCATTGTACACTGAAGACCAGCTGAGACATGCAGCCTTGTGGACTGAGCAACTACTAGTTCCTTGAACTTTCTGTTCACAACCAGCCATGGGTGGACTGCAGTCTTTAAGTCACTCTAATACGACCCCATTCTATATATTTTTAGAGTCTAGACTAATGCAGATTTTGGATCCAGAAGTAGTTCTAGAGCACCAGAAGTGTAAGGATGAATCTGTTAAGTATCTGAAAGAGGCTTTTCAATTTGCCAACCCACAGTTACTGAAGCCTTCCAGCTAGTGAAGCCTTTGCTGGGAGCTTAGAGAGGACTAAAAGCTCATATAGTGAATTATTTTACTAACCCAAGGAGATAAATGCATTTGAATATCCCTATTCAACAGTTGTGGGTGGAAATGGATTTGTTGATTCTGTATATGAAACTTTTGACAGCTTGGGGAGAAGTAAGGAAAATGATGCTGCTGGTTGGCTGCTCTCAGATCTCTGGATAAATCGACAAAGGACAGGGATGAACTTAGTGATGCACATAAACACCCTAAAGGTTCCCAGGTGTCCCCGGGAAGACAATCCAGCAGACACAGAGCCAAGTGTACCTTTGTAGGTTTACCTCAAGGATATAGTAAATCTTCAACCCTGGGTCAAATGAGCAGGAGATATCACCATTTTGGATATCCTGGTAGCATATATGCACATCAGAGGATGGAAAATAAATCCAACCAAAATTCAAGGGCCTTCTACCTCCGTGAAGTTGTTAGGAGTCCAGTGGTGTGGGGCACACAGAGAGATTTCTTCAGGCCAAAGGAATTGTTGAATGAAAATCATCATGCCAGAGGTGAGGGACTGATTTATAAATGTCAGCCCCAGCAGGATTTACCCTTTCTCTGTTAACGTCCTTAACTTGTATTTATGTTCTGTTGGAATTTGGGAAAAGGCATTTGTGGCTTCTTTGTGTGTGCTTGCCTCTCTCTCTCTGTGTGTGTGTGTGTGTGTGTGTGTGTGTGTGTGTGTTTGGATTTCATTGTCTAAGATTTCATCTAATTCATTTGAATTGGAAGCCACTACTCTGTGATTAGTAATTTTTGGTGGAATTGTGTTTCCTTGATTTTAATGTTTATTATAGTTTTTCAGTAAAGCTTCTTTGTTTTGGGTTAAATCACTGGTTATTTGTTGTTGTTGTTTTTAAATCATATCGCTCTTTTCAAATGGAACTGATTGCAATTTTCAGGTTGTAGTAGTGTTGAGGTTTTGGTTAATTCTGCTCCATAATGTTTGGGCCACCAGGTTAAAAGGGAAATCCTGTCTGTAAAAATAGTCATCCATGGGTAGGCTCACTGTAAAAATACAAATTATCATCCCTCAAATACCAATCCTTTTAGAAAATAGAGGAACATTATGACTTCTTTTTGCAGAAGTGTATCAGTTCTACTCACATTAGGTATGAGTAGAAAGGAAAAGAAAAATAAAGGTGGTGATTATTCCCGTGTTGATGACAAACAGTAGACAAGGAAAAAGTAGCTTCAAGGGGGCAGTAGGAACATGCGAGTGGAGAGGAGGTGAGTTTGTTTAAAAGTACGGAATCGCAACCAGGTAACCTAAAGTAGCCCCAGCCATTAGGAGTCTGAGACCTGGAACCCTGAAATCTTGGTCCGTCTGTGTTCCTTGGGAAAGTCTCTGAAAGGGAAAATAATAAGAAAGGATAGGCAAAAGAACTAGAGAGAACAGAGGTAAAAAGGGAAGGCAGAGGACACAGCTGGCCTGCTAATTTGTCAGTAGATATTAAATATAGTTTTTATAAATGTGAAGGAGAGAGAGCTGGCTGGGAGTCTGAAGAGTTGGGGGCTGGAGAGCTGACTCCGTGGTTTAGAGTGCATTTTGTTTTTGTAAAGTACCCAAATCGTGTATCAGGATCTGTGTTCAGCAGTTTATAATCGCTTGTAAGTCTATCTCTGGGGATGTAGTGCCCTCTCCTGGCCTCCATGGGCACTTGTACACGTGTGACTTGCACACAGACAAACATTTTTTTAAAAAAATAATATATTCTTAAACAAAATCTATAGATGTCATCTAGTCAGCTTGCTCGCTGCAGCCTCAAGTCTTTCAGGTTTCCTATCTTCGCTCCTGTCTTCCTAAAAGATCACTTAAAATACCTCTGTCTGCCAGTTCCCTGACATTTCTCCAAGCTTGCACCTTCTTCCCCTGGCTCGCAGCAGGAATTTATCTGCTCATTGCTTTTTTTCCTGGCCACTTTTAACGCGTTCAGCACCCAGAGCAGCCTTTCAATTCTAATCTTCTCTCTTCAAGGCTTCCTTTCTAATATCTACAATTTCTCTGTGGACTTAGTTCTACCTCCCCAGTCAGGCTGATCCTCCTGATAGCAGGAATGTCTGCCCTGGAAGTCATCTATGGAGTATTCCAGGTTTATGTGTTCAGTGTCCTGGAGCTCCACCGCGACCTCCGCAAACTTGCACTTCCTGAAGAATCTTTGGAATGCTTTGAATCTTAAGAATGGTTCTGTGTCCCTCCATTCCCAAAATGTTTTGCTCTAGAAATGACTATGTGAGGGCAACAGTAGCCGGGTGGGTTCAAGAGAGACTTTCAAAAGAGTAAACAGAATGGGTAAATCCCCAGTCACAGAGACCTTGGTGACAACCAGCGATCGCAAAATGGGAGGAAACATTAGAAGCTCAGCCAAATAGGCACAATTCACATCAGACATTCTTTTCAATGCCGTTTCTCATGCATGCAAATAGAATTTAGCTGACATCTTTGTCTTGTTAAAAAATTGACTTCTACCTATTTTTAATTCCATGTAAAATATGGAGTATTCATCCCTTTCAAACGTAACGCCAGAAGAATAATTTGGGAATCTCACGGCCAGATTGGACCCCCAAGTAGGAAGGCTTGTGTTCGGATTAGAGATTTGGCGCCACAGTACACTCTAGAGGATGTTTTTTCTGTCATTTAAGCATTAGGAGGAGTGCACATGACTCACTGGCCAATAAGAAAAGTTGCTTGGCTGCATAAACCGTCCAATGAGGTTTTCAGATGTTGGAAGAGGGCAGGCACAGACACGGAGGATGCCACTTCCCGTCCAGCCATTTTAGGCGTTTGTGTCTTCTGTGGAGAGAGACCCGCAGGTTGTTTCCCCAGTGTCTGTGTTCCATCCACTTACTGCAAGAGCTGCCGGAGAACAGCAGGACACCCGGTGACTGGAAATGGTGTGTGCGGCCGGGTGTCCAGGGTGTGGGGAGGAGGCTGCTGGAAGCGGAGGCGGCAGTAGGGACGCGGCCTTCCAGGGCAGCTGAGTCTGCGTCTCATCTGGCTCCGCTGGGCCGCGCTGCTCGGGGCCCTCTGGGTGGAGCTGGGCCAGCAGGCAGAGCTGCGGTCCTGTCCTTTGCTGAGAGCTCAGTGCTGCGGCCATGGCCTCCCAAGGCGTCCGGGCGCCCGCAGCGTCGCGGCTCCACAGCCTGGGCGGTGGCGGCAGCGTCGCGGTGACACTCGGGACCCTGGAATTCGTGTGTGAGTGTGTGTGTGTGTGTGTGTGTGTGTGTGTGTGTGTGTGTGTTGCGGGGGGCAGGGAAGCCGCAGGGTGTGGTGACCTTGTGTCCTGGGCGTGTTGTCATAACTAGGGGGACAACTTTGTGTGTTTCCAATGCCAGAATTTATCGAATAATTAATAATTCACAAGTCATGTGTATTTCGTTAATAATTAGTCAGGTATTCCTGATTTTGCTAACCAGCCATTGGCAATCATGGGTTTTTATATAACAATCTAATCACTAACATTAACTGGCAGATCACATATGAACATTTCACACAAAAATATACAAATGTGCAGATCACAGAATGACTAAGAGCTAAAGTGGTTGAGTTTAGAGTCTGTTCTGAAGTAGGAGGAATTGAGCTGAGACGGGTGCAAAGAAGAATCTGAAGGGGACCAAAAATGATGTCCTAGCAGTGTAGGCACAGAGATGTCAGGTATACGTGCACTGAGGTCGATTTGAAGTTGGCTGAATGTCCAGGGCAGGAGAAACCGCACTGGAGATGGAGTCCAAGGGCTGACTCAGTTCTTCCTTGTGGTAAGTCTGACAGTTGCCTTCCATCCTTTGGTCTTGGGATGCACCTTCATAGTGCCAGGTGAGGGGGTTATGTGTTGTACGCTTTGTGTGGTGTTTCTGATACAGTTTGGTATATTTTCAGTTGTTGATATTGTTAGTTTGTCCTTCCTAGTGTTCTGGCAGATTGTGTGTGTGTGTGTGTGTGTGTGTGTGTGTGTGTGTGTGTGTGTGTGTAAACAAGTTGAATTGCCCTTCTTTTGGGGGGGAGGTCTTAAACTTGGAGTAACTCTGGTGGAGGTTGTTACTTAATAAAATGGAGCCATTCTAGGCTTGACACTGTTGGAAAGCGGATATTCCCTACGGTATAGAGTATCACTGAACAGTCTGCCCTGGCTTCCTCGCTCTGTCTCTCTTCCTTAGTGGCACCTACTTTTCCTATGAACCTCACAGACTCACGGGAAGCTGTCTTTGCATCCCATGGCCTGTGCCTGTAAGTCAGTGAATCAGAGCACTAACAGTAAGCCCTGATTTCTACCTTCTTCTGATATTCCCAAACTCATTGGAAAGGAGTACCCATATACATGGGTAGGGCAGGAGTTGGGCTCTGTCAGAAATGCTGCTGCCCTCCGATGTTTGAATTTTGTTTTTAAATTTTATTTATGTTTTATTATTGTGTATGTACGTGGTGTGTGTGTTTCCTACATGCTACAGCTTGCATATTAAGAGGTCAGAGAAGAATTTCGTGAACTATAGTCTCTCCTTTACATGGTTTCCCAGGATTGAACTCATGACACTAGGCTCCTGCAGCCAAATGTCTTTACCTGCAGAGCCAATTTTCCATTCTCCACACATGATTTTAAAAGGCAGAGCCCTGATAGAGGTAGGTCTTACTGAATGTGAGTGCAGTATTGGTTTAGTAGAGAACCCTAAGTGTTAGGTTATAAAGTTCCCAATGGTTACCCTGAACAGGGCTTTCCTAAGTCCCAGGGAGGACAGGAGTAAGGATATACAGAAGCTAACAGAAGGCCCTAGAGCCTGGATGTTTATCTAAGGTGGCACACTCAGTTCTTAGTAGAGCTCTCCGTTTTTTTCCTTATACAAGCTGGCTGCTTTGTCTAGGCCGTTTACCAGTTTCTGACATCCACCTGGAATATACACATTCATTAGTCACTTGGGGCCAGGGTAGAAGGCTGCTGCCAATGATTGCCAATGGGCCTGGACTCAGCCCACCACCCGGCTCATCTTGTCAGTGTGAGTGGCTGTGGAAAGAATATAATGTTAGAGTCCAGCCTAACATCCCTAGTGCCTTCCCCCTCACAGATACTGACATCCACCTTACTAAAATATTGTTTGAATTGCTTAACTAACAGACTTCCAGGTGCCAGGATTTCCCACCTGGAGTTTACCTTAGAGTGGGTACTAGTGGCCACGCCCCCTGCTCCCTACCCTCTTCACTCCCGTGCCTCCTGCCTGGTAATCTGAGAGCCTGTTCCTAACCTGACTCCTGCTTTGAAACTATTCCATCCCCAGGAAGCGGTAAGAGCACCTCCTCCAGGCAGATCCACATTCGCTGTCTTAGAGCTGAGGCCACGCAGCTGTCTGCCGGCTTGCCTGCTTCAGAGTCTCATGGAAGCATTCCCAATGAGAACCTTTGGCGATTTTACAGAATAAGAACTGAGATAATGATCAGCTGGGTAACAGACCAAGACTGTTTCTGTGTGCATCTTGGGTTTTGTCTTAATCCGTTCTCATTTTTATTATTACTGTTTTTTTGTTATTGTTGTTGTCTTGTTTTGTTTTTAAAAATAGAAGTGTGTGCCAGATCCCAAAGCCAGCTCTGGTATGATCTGACCCTTCCATTTGTTCTCTGCAATAGTTAGATTGATTTATAGAACTGTTCTTTTGCTCTCATTACTGTGTCTCTAATTGGCAGTCTGGGACTGCTGGCCAGTCTGTCATGATTGCCAGAATCAGGATGTTGAGTTTTAAATTTTTGAGTTACTCAAGAACTAGGAACTATTTGGACTAATTCAACTGGCTTAATTTATGTGAGCACTTAACCCTCTATGAGCTAATTTGATGTTCTGCAATATTAAAGTGCAAGCATGTTAGACACTATTTATGCTCTTGTAGTCATACACAGCTTTAAATAGAAAATGTGAGAGCATTTATTTCTATTTATCATTTGTCAGTCATAAGTTAAACTGTTAATTACTGTTTTATTTATTTATTTGTGTGTGTGTGTGTGTGTGTGTGTGTGTGTGTGTGTGAATGTGAATATAAATGAATGTCTACTAAGCATGTCTAGATGCCCAAGAAGACCAGAAAGGGTGTCAGATTTTTCTGGAGCTGAAGTTACAGGTGGTTGTGAGCTGCCTGACTCGGGTCTTGGGAACCAGACCAGGGCCCTTCGGAAGATCGTGAAGGACTCTTAAGAGCTCAGCCAACTCTTAAGCTCCTGCATATCTTTTCCATCATTAAATAATCCTCCCAAAATCTGTACTTTTATAGATATAACTTTAAATATAAACAACATAGAAAATGTAAGTCCTTTTAAAAATGTATATTTGTTTTTTTCTTTGAAAATGTCTCACCATGCACACAGTGTATTTGGATTAAATCGATCCTGTAATCAATCCCACCCTCCCAGTCTCCTCCCAGACCTACTGTCCTATATCTTCAACTCCCCCCTTGCCCCCCCCAGTCTAATTAGAATTTCCAGTATGTTCCTGGGGGTCGGGTCATCCACTGAAGCATCAGCAACCTGGCAGGTTCAGATTCCTAAAGAACACTGCTTCTCCCACCTCCGGCAGCCATCAGCTGCCGGTAGGTTCTCTGTGAGGAGCTGTGCTTTGTTAGTAGTTCCCATTTATTCTAAATTTTTTTTTTTTTTTTTTTTTTTTTTTTGGTTTTTTGAGACAGGGTTTCTCTGTGTAGCCCTGGCTGTCCTGGAACTCCCTCTGTAGACCAGGCTGGCCTCGAACTCAGAAATCCACCTGCCTCTGCCTCCCAAGTGCTGGGATTAAAGGCGTGCGCCACCACTGCCCGGCTATTATTCTAAATTTTTGACTGGTTTCATCATGTGCTGTTTTTAAGCAAGCCACCACAGCTGCTGTGAGTTGGTGGATGCAGCAGCCCTGTCGTGTCTGGAAGACATGACTTCCTGTAGTCCTCTCTGACCTCTGACTCCTACAGTGTTTCCTCTCCTCCTTTCGTAATGATTCTCGAGCCTCGTGGGGAACAGGATGTAATAATAGATGTTTCATTTAGAGCTGAGCTCTCCACAGTCACTTATCTCTGCGTTTTGATCAATTGTGGGTCTCTGTGTTAACTTCAAGAATAGGCAGGCTTCTTTAATTAGGGTGGAAAACTACACTAATCTATTGATTGGTATTACCTTAAGAATTTAGGAGAAACTTTAGTAGAATAATAGCATTAAGTTCTTCCCTAAGGCCTTTGACTTAGCCAGCTGTTGGTTTTCGGTCCGGTTAACAGTACTAGCTATGAATTCCATCTTGTGGAGCAGGGTGTGAATTCAATCAGAAAGTGGTTGGTTGTTACCATTACATTGGTGCCACACTTGGGCCAGTGGGTGTGTCTTGCCAGGCAAGCCGTTATATTATAGGTTGGAGTGTCCACAGCTATGTAAGACTTTGGCCCAGCAACCTACACAGTGCCTTTGGTATTGTGAAAGCTAGCCAACAGGGATGAGGGTTCCATGAAGTACCAACCTGTTCTTTGTGTCTTATGACTTTAGTATGAGGTGTGTTCACCAAAACAGTCTTACATCAAGTCTGCTGCGTAACCAAGAGCAGTGGTGATGCCCTGTACTGTAAAACCTAAATCCTGAAGACACAGTCTCCCCTGACCTCTAAGCAGGCAGCAACACATTGGTTTTAAAGTGAATTTTCTGTTTTTATGCTCCTACACTGGCCGTGGTAAGAAACTTGAAAAACAAAAAAACCTGCTGGTTTTGTTTGTATCCACAGAGGAGAGAAAACAAGAATGCAAGTGATTGTATGCTTAAGCAATTATATGTTAGAATTTATCTGAAAAAATGCAAGATATGCTATTTTTACTCTTTATTAAGACATGGTCTGAGATTACATAGAGAGTAAACTTAGTTATCTGCTAGAGGTTACTGGTTGTTGTGGCTGCGTCTTCTGGGAAGGCAATTAAACTTGAACCTATTAAACACATTTTGGGTCAAACCAATATAAAGGCAATATACCAAGCAATATAAAGGAAATATACCAAGAGACATTTTAAAACTTAGATATTAGCACAAAGATTATTGGAAAAAGAGATATTTAGTGAATAAAAAAATAGGTATGGCCTTCTCAAGGGAGAGTCTCAGTAAGAGCCTTTACAATGGGTATACATAAGATCTTTCAAGGTAGCTTTCAAGTTAAATTTCTAAGTATTAGGAAGTTTTTTAATTCTCTACCAACTTTTTAAAAAGTAAATGTAATGTTATATATGGGCGTTTTTCTGGCATATATGTGCATATGCCACATGTGTATAGTGTCCACAGAAAAGAACTTTGGATCCCCTGGAACTGGAGTTACAGACTGTCGTTAGCCACTGTAGGGCTTCTGAGACTTAAACCCAGATCGTCGAAGAGTAGCCAGTATTCTTAACTGCTGAGCCCCTCCCCCCGCCCCCAATTTTTTTAAAACATTGCTCCAAGAGTATAGTTTACAAGGTTAAAATACAAAGAACTCGCTGGGCAGTGGTGGCGCACGCCTTTAATCCCAGCACTTGGGAGGAAGAGACAGGAGGATTTCTGAGTTCGAGGCCAGCCTGGTCTACAGAGTGAGTTCCAGGACAGCTGGGGCTACACAGAGAAACCCTGTCTCGAAAAACCAAAAAAACCCAACCAACCAAACAAAAAAAAATCAAAAAACAAAGAACTCTCTTTTGTAAACAAAATTATACAGTAGATTTATAAGGGGGCTTATTTAAATTGGCAATAAGGGCATTATCGTTTTTTGACGCTATTTAGCCTAATTTATTCTCTTTGATAAGATGCCTTAGAGAAAACATATCCCTGTAAGCAGTCTTAGCCTTGTCACTGGTAGCTGGTCTTTCCTGGCCCCATAAACAGGAATGGCAAACCAGACCTGGAACCCAGGGCTAGCTTCTTCTCATGCTTTCTCTCCCAGGTCCCAACAACCTCCTGTTTGTCTCATTTACCTTTTCCTTTTTTTCTAATATTAGACCAATACAACAAAACATTCACAATTTAAAATCCTTTCTCATTAAAAGCCTTTGCATTTGTACTATACTTTTAAACTACAAATATATCCTTAGGGCCTATGAGCTCACTTGATTGGTCAAGGTATTTGCCACCCAGCTTGACCATCTTAATTAAATCCCTGAGACCTGATGGTGGAAGGAGAGAACCAACTCCTGGAAGCTGTCCTGTCAACTCCACAGGTGTATCATGGTACCGGAGGCCTCTCTCCCTACCTTCTTCCCCATCTGTCCCCTGCCAGACATAAGAAGTGTGTGTGTGTGTGTGTGTGTGTGTGTGTGTGTGTGTGTGTGTGTGTGTGTAATTTAAAACAAGAAAAAATGCACCCTCATTTATATGTTTTGACATACGTTTAATATTTATATTCGTTTGTTTCCTCCCTACTGGATTCTATTTATTGGTTTTTCTTCTGTATCATAAGACATAGGGACAAAACAAAAAAAATCAATTTACATTTATGATATAGTAGAGCAAATCAAGATTTTCTTTTTTATGTATCATTAAACTAAGGCTTTGTCTGCTGCTGAGCTTGGACATTGTCATTTGGGTTTTTTGTTGTTTTTTTTTATTTTCTTTTTTTCTCTTTGACTGTGTATATTATGTGCTGTGACCTGTGTGGAATTCAGAAAACAACTTCAGTTCTCTTTTTCTACCATGTGGATTCTGGGGATCAAATTGGAGTTACCAGATATGTAGAAGAGACTTTACCCACTGATCCATCCATTTGACAGGCCTCTGGGTTTTTTGGTTTCTGGGTTTTGGGTTTTTGTTGTTACGGGGAAGTGATTGTTTTGTGTGTGTCCCAGAAGTCTTGCTTCAGGCTTATTTTTAACATATATAACCTAGAGTAGCCATGAACCTCAAATTTTCCTGCCTCAGTTTCCCAAATGCTGGGATAATTTTTTTCCATTATTTTAGTCATGCTGACTAACTTTTAAGACTGAATATTTGATTATTGTCCATGAAGTAGAGGAAATATACTGCATATTCCCATGTTTGTGCCAGTTTATCTTTGCCTTAGGTGATTTTTTGTCTCTGATACGGAATCTCTACTCAACAGTCAGCTGTTCTGTTTCAAAATTGCTGAGTAAAGACTGATTTCCTGCATGCAGTGTATGTGTCTCTGTGTTGATACCTTAGTACTGCGATTATTGTAGCTTTAGTCTTTTGTTTCTGTTAGGCAAGCTTTTATTTTCTTAAATAAGAAATAACTGGTTTACATTTATCTCAACTACTTTGATAAAATAGATTTTATTATATTTGTTAGTTATTTTTCCTATAGCGTTGATTAAATAAAAATCTGACAAGTTTAGGGAGAAAAGGTTTGTTCTGGCTCACATATTAGAGTACAGTCTACCATGGTAGGGAAGTCAGGGCAACAAGCACATGAAGTAATGCTCATATCATCTACAGTCAGGAAGCAGAACACTGTCTTCATTTTATATAGTGCGTAATCCTCTACCTAGGGAAGCAACCCACAATCACAGTGAATGCCTATATCAATGAATGTAATCTACATGATCTCTCAGAGACATTCTCCAAGCTAACCCCTCATAGGCGCACATGGAGATGTGTCTCTTGGCTGATTCTAGAGTCTGTCAAGTTGATAATATTAACCATCACAATTTCAATCTTTGTCAACTTGACATCTGGACTCTTAATCATCCCTTTTAAGATATAACTTTCCACCCCTATCTCCATAGGCTGATGGCCATCTTGTAGTGTAATACGAATTTATCCCAACACCAGGAACTTCCCATTGTCATTAAGCTTGTTTAAACAATTGGAAATTTTAAAGTGTCTTAACTATGAGCTTCTATAAAATGAAAAACAAGTTACATACTTCCAATATATACATGTATTTATTTGTTTCTATATGCTTTGATATTTTGCCTGCATGTATGTCTGAGGGTGTAGGATTCCCCCCAGGAACTAGAGTTACAGACTGAGTGAACTGCCATGTGTATGCTGAGAATTGAACTTTGGTCCTCTGGAAGAACAGCCAGTGCTTTTAACTGCTGAGCCAACTCTCTAGCCTCACATACTTCCGATATCCAATGGCCCAGAGCAGACATTCTCATTGTAAAATGGAAGAATTGGGGCCTAGCCAATTATGATTGGACCAAAGCGAGATATAAATCCAGTGAGGCAAACACTAAATCCAACATCTCTGTGCCCAATATCTAACTCTGATGAAACTGCCTGGATTCCCGAGGGTAGGTGGCCCCACAACTCCAACTCTGCCACCTGCAGCACATACAGTCTACCTCTGGGACTGGCTCCTCTCGGTGCCTGTAGCTGTTCTTGGCAGACATCTCAAGGTCTTGGCATCTCCAGTATCCTGTGGTCTCCAGGGTCACTTAGGCTTCATCTTCAGAACCCTCCGTGGTGACTCCTGAGGTCACTTTACAGGAACTCGGACTCTCACTGGTGCTTGGCCTCAGATTCTCTGTATGGCCTCCCTGTCGTGCATTCTTTATTCCCTCAAAGCTATCACCATGTGGATAACAGTGCCAAGTTTTACTGCCACCTCAGGTTGGAGCCTCTGGCTTTGCCCTGGGCCACTTTATTCTACTGTGCCCAGCAAGTTTTCCTCCAGTGACACTGATATTTTTATCAATTACAGCTGTTCTCAGCACTGTTGTTTTTCAGGCGTCTACAACATGATTCAATAAGCCTCGCTTTTCTAACCCAAATACCATTTTTTCCCATGTTCCTCCCACAAACAATCCCTAAGGTGGCCATGTATATCACATAAACAGCCCCAGTGTAAGGTACCAGTTTTCTGGCTTAGTTTCTTGCCTTGTTGCTGTGATAAAATACCCTGATGAATGTAACTGGAAAAAAGAATTCATTCCAAGGTACATGGTGGGGAGGTCACACTATCAGGAGCTTGGATCTACTGCCTTGTTTATCTACAACAGGAAGCAGAAAGTAATGAATGAATACCGGTGCTTAGCTCCCTTTCTTCATTTTATACTGTTCAAGATCTCCTGCTCAGGGACTGACTGCTACTACCCACACTTCAGATGTTTGTTCCCACGTCAAGTAATGTGATCTAGATAATCACTTCCAGGTGTGCCAGACGCTTGTGCCCTAGATGGTTTTTGTTTTTTAAGATTTATTTTGGGGTGTGTGTGTGTGTGTGTGTGTGTGTGTGTGTGTGTGTGTGTGTGTAGAGAATATGCTCATAGATAGATGCCAGAAGAGGACATCAGATCTGGAGGCACAGGTGACTGTGAGTCTTGTAATGTGATTAGAATTTCTATTGCTGTGGTAAATACTATAACCAAAAGCAACCTGGAGAGGAAAGGATTTATTTCAGAGTATAGTTCCACATCATAGTCCATCATAGACAGAAGTTAGAGCAGGAACTCAAATAGGACAGGAACCTGGAAGCAGGAATTGATAGCAGAGGCCATGGAAGAGTGCTGCTCACTTTCTTGCTCTGTGAGGCTTGCACAGCCTGTTTTATTAGAGCTTCCAGGACCAACTCTTCAGGAGTAGCACCATCCAAAGTGATCTGGTCCCTTCCATATCAATCATCAGTCAAGAAAATATACAGCACATTTGTCCATGTGCCAATCTGTTGGGGGGATTTTCCTTTTCTTTTTTTTTTCCAAGACAGGATCACACTATCTAGCTCTCACTATATAGCTGACCTGAAACTCACTATGTAGATGAGGCTGGCCTCACACTTACAGAGATCCACCTACCTCTGCCTCCCAAGTGCTGAGATTAAGGGTGTGTGTCACTAGGCCTGGCACCCGGGGTATTTTTTCTATTGAGTTTATAGTTCTTCCAAAATGACTGACTGGTGTCAAGTCGATGTAAAACAGCTAGCATACTGGTCTTCACAAGAGCAGCATGTGTTCCTCATTAGTGAGCCATCTCTATAGTCCACCTAAGAAGACATCTTGAGGGAGCTTAGGCGCTTTTGGCTTACAGTTTAAGGATACAGACCATTGACAGGAAAGGCATTGCAGGAGGAGCTTGAGGTACCTGGTCACATTAGATCTCTTCATCCGGAACTGGCGATAAGTGCTGGTTCTCTAATCCCTCTGTTCTCTGAATATGTTGTATTCTAACCTGTATCTGATGAGCACTTAAAACATTACAAGAATTCTGAGAGAAAATAGATATTATAAAAGTAGCATGTGATTGACATCAACTGTTGGGAAAGCTATTCCCTTCTTTATAGTTGAGGCGGCAGAGGAATCTGTCTGAATAGCAGTTGCAGACACCAGGAGAATTAGAATTGTTTTCTTTTACATTTGTAAGACTATGCAGTCTTGGGGCAGCTGGTGTTGACTATGTTTTCATGCATTAGACAATCAGAATTATCCCTAAATGTTGCAGTGAACCAGTGTATAAGGAGAGATTAGCACATATGTTGGAACAAGGATGGTCCTATCCTGTTGTTGCTTTACTGGATGGCTCCAATCTACTGTAAGAATTACTGTGTGAAAGATTCTTAGTGTGTGTGAAACCTAAAAGTATGGTGACCAGGACATGATTAACACAAAGAGCATTATATCTTATCACCGTCTTATGAATTAAGATTAGATCTCCGTACTATGAGACTCACACTTCCTTGTGGAAATGTTATATGGGCTCTTTCAGGAGTCAGTGGCCTTTGAGGATGTGGCTGTGAACTTCTCCCTGGAGGAGTGGGCTCTCCTGAATCCATCCCAGAAGAACCTCTACAAAGATGTGATGCAGGAAACCTTGAGGAACCTGGCTTCTATAGGTAAGTATGTCATTATCCCTTTAGTAAGTCAATCAAAGAAAACATGCTTCTGCATGAGTTTAAATATGGTAAAGAGATTGAATGAATACTTGAGATACTTTATACTGCAATTGCTATAATCTATTAATATATTTACTATGATGTCATAATTTATAATGATTCTACTTTAATTGTATTTTAGGGAACAGTTTGGAGCACCATATCATTGAAAATATATATCGAAATTCCTGGAGAAAACTAAGGTAATACGGACCTCAAGAGACAGCCATACTCCTTAAGAGTTGTGTACTTACACACTTTGTACACTTTATAAAGTAGTAAAAGACACAGGTACATCCAGTTTCAAACTCAACTACTCTCAGGATATTTTCTTCAACACTGGGAACATATTAAACATCCTGAAAATGTTACAAGGATTCCAATACTGGAAATAACTTGAACATCATTATGCCCAAAGTGATTTTTGTCGTACTTAATATGCACCAACTTTGCTCCATACAGTATTCTTACATTTTAAATATTGATTTATTCACAAACCTTATGTATAAAATATATGTGACACAAAACGATCAGCTATCCTTTTTGGCTTGGACTAAATATCAGAATCTCATTGTGACCTTTCCCGTAGTTTAGGATGTAACGTGACTGTGATCATCCACCTTTCTTTATTTTTTTAGTTTAATTCTGTGAGGGGTATAGCAGCACATGGGTTCTGTGACCGCTGGCCTTTCTTTCTTTCCTTTTTTTTTTTTTTTTTGAGACAATATTTGTCTAGTCTTGGCTGTCCTGGAACTCATTTTCTAGACCAGGCTGGCTTCGAACTCAGAGATCACCTGCCTCTGCCTCCCAAGTGCTAAGATTAAAGGCCCAAGAAGTCAACATGAAGCATGCTACTGTTTCATGGACTTGAGCAATTACCTCTTCCCAGATTACTCTTTTTTCTTTTTTCTTTTCCTCCAGGAGTCACTTTTGGTTTGGTTTGGTTTGGTTTGGTTGCTTTAACACATAAGCTCATCTCTTGCCTAAGTAGAATTTATTTCCATCTTAGGCATAAACTCTTTGGTTCTAGAGACTTTGCTTATTATAGCCAGCAAAAATAGCCTTGCACAGCAGCCTTTGAGACATAACTTGCTGATTGATAGACACCCTGTTTTTTTAGCAGGTTTCTCCAGGTGCCAAGATGGCATTGAGAATTGAAATAGGTATTTTAATGTTATGTAAGACGTGTTTGCTAGATGATATAACAGCCACCTGTGAATACACTGTTTTTATTGTAGTTGTTCTCAGAGTTGCTGAGAATTCAGGTAAATGTGTTAAAAAATTCTGACAGCATAGAGCCAACATTTCTACTGGTAAGTAGTTAATAAAATGTTCGTGATGTACATTTGCTTTCTTACAGTGGTCAAGTGGTGGAGGGACTCTATGACTGTAAAGATGATCACCAATGTGCGGAAATCTTCGACTTCACCACACACAGTATTGTAAACCAGAACTCCTTACCAGGAGTACATATATGTGAAAACAGTGGGTGTGCAACAGTAGTCATTGGCCATTTATCGCTAAGTGTACTCCTTAAACCTGACATAAAGCGTGAACCGGACGAAGATCAGGAGTATGGGAAGGAATTATACAATACGGAGTTTGGGGCCAGCTCCAGTTCTCTCACGTCATTCGAGAACTATGAGAGTACTTATACTCTAGAGAGACTGTATAAAACTGAGCATTGTGATGAAGACTATAGATATGGTCAAAATGTTGAAAAGACTTTCACTGAAGAAAAGCCCTTTGAGTGTAAGCAATGTGGGAAGTGTTTCAGTTCCTCCAGGTACTTTCGAAGGCACGAACGGCGTCATCGTGCAAAGAAATGCTATATCTGTAAGCAGTGTGGGAAAGCTTTTGCTTTTCCCACTTACCTACAAACACATGAAAGAATTCACACGGGTGAGAAACCGTACGTGTGCTTGCAGTGTGGGAAAACCTTTGCTCATTCTCGTTCCCTTAAAACACATAAAAGAACTCACTCTGTTAGGGACCTCTTTGTATGCAATTACTGTGGGAAAACCTTACGTCATTACAGTTCTCTTCAAATTCACACAAGAATTCACACGGGAGAGAAACCTTATGTGTGTAAGCCATGTGGTAAAGCCTTCATTACTTACCGTTCCTTTCGAATACATGAAAGAATTCATACTGGAGAAACACCTTATGAATGTAAGCAGTGTGGAAATACCTTCATGCGTTGGATTCAATTACGAAAGCATGAAATAATTCACAGTGGTGTGAAACCCTATGCTTGTAAGCTATGTGGAAAAAGCTTCACTTGTTCTGGGTCCCTGAGAACACATGAAAGGATTCACACTGGGGAGAGACCTTACGTGTGTGACCAGTGTGGATATAGCTTTACTCGGTTGAATTCGCTTTTAAGACATAAAATCACCCACACTGGTGAGAAACCCTATGTGTGTAATCATTGTGGGAAAACTTTTCCTCGTTCTGCTTCCCTTCAGAGACATGTCAAAATTCACACTGAGGAGAAACCCTATGTATGCAAGCAGTGTGGGGTTGCCTTCGCTAGTTCTACTGACCTTTTAGAACATGAGCAAACTCATATTGATGAAAAACCTTACATATGTGAGCAATGTGGGAATGCCTTCGTGCTGTGGAGTCAGTTTCAGAAGCATAAAGCACTTCATGCTGTCCCAGTTTCCTACGTGTGTAAGCAGTGTGGGAAAAGCTTCACTTCTTCGAGGTCACTGAAGACACATGAGAGAATCCACACAGGCGAGAAGCCCTATGAGTGTAAGCAGTGTGGGAAAACCTTCCTGTGGTCTTATTCCCTTCAGAGACACGAAAAAACCCATACCGATGGGAAGCTCCATGTGTGTAAACAGTGTGGGGAAACGTTCCCTTACGACAGTCATCTTCAGGTGCATGAAAAACTGCACTTTGACGATGAACCTTTCAATTGTAAGTACTGTGGGAAACCCTTCTTTACTTTGAACCATTTGCATAGACATGAATTACTTCACACTACCCTGGATCCCAGTGTTTTTTAGTAATGTGAGACTTTTTTTTTTTTTTTTTTTTTTGCGCTTGGTGACTTTCATAGAAATAAGAAAAATCATACTGGAAAAAGACTGGATTTGTGCTAGCAATGTGGAAAAACCTTTTGATTTGTTTCATTGAAACAAACGTGAGATGTCACAATGAGGAGAAACCTTTTTTTAAAAAAATCAATGTATAAATGGTTTTTGAGCGTAAAGCTCATTGAAGTACATCAAAGAGAAATGGGCCTGTGACTGCAAGCAGTATGGTAAAGCCTTCTGCAGTCCTGGATGTTGGAGGGGGCAGGGCAGGAGAAAATGTATGCTGTAGAGAAACTTTTATGTGCGTGTATGCGGTGTTGTAAAAAGCCTTTCTCTGCTTCCCCATTCCCTCTGAATACGTGGAAGGAGTCACTGTGGAGAGAAATCCTTCATATATAGGCAATCTTGGATAGTCTTGGGTTATCACATCCTTTTACAGACATGAAAGAACCTACTGTTGAGAAACCTTAAAAACAGGATTTGTGAACTCTTCATTATCACCTTCGTAGACATCACAAGAATGTACATGGGGAGAATTCCTATCAGTGGAAACCTATATGAACACCATTTGGTTCAATGAACAGACAAGGAAGGAACTTGATATGGAGTGCTAATCTTCTCAGAAGAGACATTCAAGGTTTCATCTGGCACAGATGGAAACACTGGATGAAAACCTTTGCTGTTGAAAAACATTGGAAAATCTTGAGCAGTAGTGAATAAAGGAAAAGTCCTTTGAATTTTTTTCATGTTTAATCTGATAAATGTCAGTATTATGAAGGACTGGACAGATGATTTTTTTTTTTTTGTAGCATGCTCCAGGAAATGCACACTCTGAAGAGAATGTTATCAGTACAGTATTTTGTATTTATTGAAAAATTTCAGGGGCTGCTAGGGATGAGTTAGCCTTTAAGAGCATTTGCTTTTCAGCACCATGTCACAGGGCTCACAACTGCATGTGACTCCAGTTACAGGAGATCCAATTCTTCCCTCACACACTTGTACACATAAAAATAAAACTTAAATATTTTTCTAGGTTTTTTTTTTTTTCTCCAGAAAAGCTTTTGTTGTGTATCCTAGGGTGACCTGGAACTCTTAATCTTCCAGCTTCTAGCTTTTGAATGTTTAAAATGACATGTTTCTGCTTCCACATTCACCATCATTAGCTCCTGTTTAAGAATCCATCTCTTGACTTGTTTTTAAATTTTACTCTACAAAAGCAAGCACTAAACAGAGCATTGAGTGATGTGGAATGGCAGCTTAAACGCATGAACTGCAGACCAGTAAGGCCTACATATGAAAAAAGCTGACAGGAATAGAAAGTGCATTTTATTACATTTGTGAGATTTCTTAAAACAATCATGTACTAGTTTAATGGGTGATATCTTTTTGTATCAAATAAGGTAGATGCTTCTCATTGTAAATTATGTTAGATTCATTGGTGAATTGATATTTGAAGTATGCCAGTCCCCATAAATATCTTTAAAAGCATTTTAGTATTTATGTGTGAGCATGTGAGTGTATGTAGACATATGCCCATGTTGGCTAGAATGCTTTGGAGATCGCTTTACAGACATTGTGACATGTTTGATGTGTGTAATGGAATCTAAATCCTAGTCTTCATGATAGAACAGTAAGTACTCTTAACTACTGAGCCGTTCCTCAAGCTCCTGCATAAATGTCTTGTTTTTCAATCATGTTTAATGGGTAGTTTAGAAAATGGCTTTGGGAATATTGGAATAGTCCTGTTGGTTTTATTTGGCTGATTATAAGCATTTTGTGTATATGCTCATTTTTCATGAAAAAAAAAAGTGTATGTGTGGACGAGTGTGTGTTGGAGGGCATTGTTTATGTGTTGCTGGTATGGTTGGTGGTGTTCACAAAGTGAACAAATAATATATTGGGTGTCTTGCTCTATCACTGGTTTTTTTCCCAAGACAGGGTCTCACTGAACCAGCAGCTGAGCAGCCAGCCAGCAGAAGCCATTTCTTGTCTCTACTCCCCACAGTGCTGAGTATAGAGACACTGCAGAAGTTGGGTCTGGTTCTTTCTCCCAGCCTCATGCTTCCAGAGATAAGACTCAGACTGAAAATACATTTACAGATCCTTAGCCATATTGCTAAGCTCTTTTCTGACTAGATCATAACTACAGATAACCCATTTATTTTAACCTACATTCTGCCATGTGACTGGTTACCTGTGTTGAGGTACCACACACCTGTCTAGCCACATTTTCCTGGGCAGATCTCCTGCCTGTGGCTCTATCTCAGAATCCTTTCTGCCTCCTGGATGTCCCACCTTCCATTTCCTGCCTAAGCCATAGGCCATGGGCTTTTTAATTCACTGGTACAATACAGAAGATAATCTCTCTAGAGATACATTCAGTCGTTCCCAGCTTTTTATTGATAGGGAGTGAAACTTGATTCCTCATGATTGCACAGCAAGTGGGCTCCTCACTCAGCCACCTCCTCAGACCTAAGCCAGTTTTAAATTGATTTTGTCTTTTTTGTTTATGTTGTTCTCTGATGTGTTCTCACAATCCTGAGTATGTGTTCTTTTAGCTTTGAAGTATTTTCAAAATATTTTTAGAGTAGCAAATGTTAGGGTTGATTTTGTTTTGTTTTTCCTATTCAGAAGGTAGGTATAAGTATATTGTAATCATAGGTCAGACCATCTTTCCAAGTTGACGTTTCTTTCTTTTGAGAACTTCATACACATATACAATAAAAGATAATCATGTGTACTCACTGTTTCTCCTTCCAGCCCTCCCTATTTCTCCCCAACACCCCCTGCCCTTAACTTTGTCTTTAAAAATAACCTACTAGCCAGTTAGTGTTGCTCATAAATGCATGAAAATGGGGCCATCCACTGGAGGATGGGTGACCTACCAGTACTTACCTCTTTACAAATGATTCTCCACATCCCAGCAGCTATTCACTACCAGTAGCGTCTTGGTAGCAGATGCTGGGATTTGGGCTTACTTAATCTTATGATGTAAGTCTTGTGCACGCATTCACATTTGCTATGAGTTCATGATTATCGTATTCATGTCAAAAACCCCAGCATCTCACAGCACTCCTCCCTCCCTCTGGCTCTTGTATTCTTGTTGCTTTTCCTTTGGTTTTCCCTGAGCCTTGCTGATGGTGGAGATTAATATGGCTGTTTCATTTAGAGGTGAACGTTCAGTCTCTTCATAGCCCTTTGACCAGTTGTGCATCACTCCATTGACAGCTGTCCACTGTAAAAAGAAGCTTCTCTGACCGAAGTTGAGAGCACTCAAGGTCTGTTGGTGCCAAGAGCTGAATGGATAGCAGGAACTTAGTTTTTAGGTTTTTTCCCTCCCTCCCTCCCTCCCTCCCTCCCTCCCTCCCTCCCTCCCTCCCTCCCT
>CM052707.1:99568877-99589801 GCA_028551405.1 Uromys caudimaculatus
ATATTTTTATTTTCATTGTAATTTCTCTTAGTTATTACACTAAGATATATTGGTATTTCTGCCTTACTAAAACCATGTGTTCAATAAATTTACTAACTCTGTATACATGGTAAGTGAGTGGTTCATCTATAAAAGGATTCTCCATATTGCTTCTGACAGAACTGGCGTTTTAACTTAGGAGGTGTTATAGGGATTGGTTCTGTAGTTGAGTGTCCCGTGTTGGATGCACGGTGTGTGTGTGTGTGTGTGTGTGTGTGTGTGTGTGTGTGTGTGTGTGTGTGTGTGTGTGAGAGACTGTAGTTCTGCTCTTGTAATCACACCAGTTGTTACCCAGAAGGCTGAGTGCTGGATTAAAGGGAGATGGAATTCATGAGATGTGCTAGTTAGTCCACCAGGGAGTAGAAGACACTTTCCTATTTCATGAATCAGAATGTTTCAGTTTTTTAACTTAACGTGTGCTTTTAGAATGCCTTTCTGTCATAATCATTAAGGAACGTTGCTCACTGGTGGAGGCTTGGGACGTGCTCTTCAGTGGCAGAAGATGTGCCTTGCTGTGTGAGGTGAACAGTAGTGTTCTGGATTATTTTTGCATTTTTTGGTTTCTATATAAACACTAATATTTACTATAATATGATGGATGCAGTTGTCCACATATATAGGTGTGCCTAGAGTTTCCATAACATTACATTATGATAAGTAAAGTGCAAATACAAGAAAAGCACTTTACACTCAACTTAGTGTTCATCACACCTTAGGCTAGTCTACAGCAACAACTCAACCTACTGGTCATCACACCTTAGGCTAGCCTACAGCAACAACTCAACCTACTGGTCATCATACCTTAGGCTAGCCTACAGCAACAACTCAACCTAGTGGTCAATCACACCTTAGACTACAGCAACAACTTTGGCCACACTTAGATTTTCCTTAAGTTGGAGAAGGGGGCTTTTTCTTTGTATATATATATTTTTTTATTTAAATATTTTTTAAATTGTTAGCTTGTATGTTGGCAAAGTTACAGGTTTTCAAGTGACATTGTGACCCAGGTTTCCATGTACTTTAATCATAATCATTAACTGTTTCTTGTTCTTTTCTTTTCCCCAGTGGTCCTGTTCTCCCAAATAGACTCACTTAGGGGTTCATTTCTCCAGTTTGTTAAAATCTAAATTCTGTTCTGTATAGATGGAACACCACTTGGAGTTAAGTTGTCACTTACATATCGATCTCCAGTTCCATCCATTTTCCTGCCAATAACAGTTCTTGGTGACCTAGAATAGTCTATGTTTTATATATACCACATTAAAAATTAAAATTTTTTAGTTTATCTATTGATGGACACTTCGGCTGATTCTGTAATTGAGTGCAGTGAGTTGTGTAGGAATGCGAGTCCTTGTGTTTCTAGTATAATCTGACTTAGATTCCTTTTGTTGTATACCAAACAATAGTACAGCAGGATCATAAGATAGTATATTTTGATTTTTGATGAAACTTCTATTCTCCAGAGTGACGATGCTAATGTACATTTCCGGGAGCAGCTGTACGTTCTCACCAGTTTGTGTTGTTGTTTGGCTCCTTAATAGCTATTCACACTAGGGTAAAGTCAATTGTATTGAGAATTTCCATGTATTTATTGGCTATTTGTACATTGTTTGAGAGTGGATTGTTTCCACTTGTGTTGATTCAGTTACTTGTTCATTTGTAATATAATTTTTGTTGCCTTGTACTGGTTTTCTCATCACATGTTTCATGTACCTTAAGTTGCTTTTAAGCTCTCTCTCTCTCTCTCTCTGTATGTGTACTTTTTGTCAGTATATTAATCCCTTGTCAGATGAATGAGAGTCTGAAGATATTTTCCCCCACTCTGTGGCTTTCTCTGACAATTGTTTCTTTTTCTTTATAAAAGCTCTTTAACTTTTTGTGATGATTAACTCCTGTTTATACACTGGGGGTTTTTGTTTGTTTGTTTTGTTGTTAACATGAGTTCTTGATTTGTAGGCCTGACTGGCCTGGAATTTGCTGCATACACGAGGCTAGCATCTAATTTACAGCATTTTTCCTTCCTCTGTTTTCTGGGTGTTAACATTGTAGTCCTGAGCCTCTAATGTCTGTTCCCTATTGCCATGCTTCCTGTAAACTATTAGATCGAGAATACTATTGTCCATGCCTGTAACTTCATGGATTCTGTAGATTTTCCTCTGAGTTTCAAGTTTTGTAGGCCTTAGGTTAAGGTCTTTGGTTCAGTTTGTGTTGCTTTCATACAGAATGATAGAGGGATTTGGGGTAGTCTCGTACATCCGATGCTGGTCTCCTATTGAGGCCATTTATTATCCTATGCCTGTTTCGGATACCTTTGCTGAAATCAGAAGGTGTGGCTACATGGGACTGCACCCTTCCATTGCTCTGTGTGTCTGCTTTTAAGTTATAATATTTCACTCTGGTTTTAGAGAATAATTTAAATTGGTGCTGTGATAACTCTAGCTAGCATTGCTCTTTTTGCTCAGCCTTGCTTTGGCCATTTGGAGTATTTTGGTTTTCTTACAGTTAGAGGATTGTGTTTTCTATTTCTGGAAATAATGACAATGGAATTTTGAGGGGGCATGTGTGTTGAGTCTGAACACTTTACACTTTTTAGTATTATTATTGTGATTTGTGAGCATAGGAATGCTTTCCATTTTCTAGAGCCTTCAATTCTTCAGTACTCTTAAATTGTCATTATGTACTCAGCTTGACTAAGTTTATTCATAGGTGAATTTCACTTTTTGTCTTGTTACTTGTTTCTTAGGCTTTTGGAAGATGATTTTTAAAAAAAATAATTTTGTCACCATTTTTATTGTCATATAAATGGCCACTTGTTTTTCTATACTGACTTTGTTGTAATACTTTGGTGAAGTAGTGATTGGATGTAAGAGTTTTGGTGTGGCACTTTGGGCCTTTTAGAATATGAACATAGGAGAAGTCAAGATCACTGGCTCCTCTCCTAGAGGACTGAGGCTTGATTTCTAGCACCTACGTGGCTCCTCACAACTGTAACTCCAGTTCCAAGGAATCCAATACCCTCTTCTGATCTCTGAGCACCAGACATGCACATGGCGCATAGACAGACATGCAGGCAAAAACACCCATACCAGATAATATAATAATTTTAATAATATGGTCATATTGTCCATAAATAGAGATTTGGCTTCATTTTACTTCCGTTTTCTTTCCTCAGTGCTCAGGGTTGAACCAAGGAGCTTGTGTGTGGCACACAAACAAGCTCAGTGGTGTGCCACTGAACTGCAGCACACAATTGGATCTCTTTCCTTTTTCTTTTTAAAATTTCCAGCTAAGAATGCAAGAGAGGTATATACAGCAGGGTGGAGAAGGTGTACACCTTGTATAACTCCTGATTGTTGAAAAGATGCTTTTAGTTTTCCTGTTTGGTATAATCTTGGCTCCAGTTTTGTCATGCATAACCTCTCTTACAGTGAGGTGTCTTCCTTTTCCTAATTTCAGGATATTTTCATCAGGAAACATAGAGCTTTGAAATCCACTTCTCCAGGTATTGAGGCGATCAGGGGTCTCAATCCTTGAATATCTATGTTCTCTACATTTACTGATTGATATCTGTGGAAACATGCTTAATGCAAAGAATGAAATTCGCGTGATTAAGTTTGTGGTGTTTTTAATATGTTGACTTGGTTTGAGAGTATAATCTTGAAATTTTTTTTCTATTTTCATTAAGGAAATTGTGTTATAGTTTTCTTTGTTGTTGAGCCCTTCGTGGTTTTGGTATCATGGTAATACTACTACCTTTTAAGAATAAGTTAGTTAGTGTTTCTTCCCTTTATATTTAGTGAAATCATTTGGGAGGCTTGGTAGAATTCAACAGTGAATTCGTCAAGTCCTGTGCTTTCCTTGTGGAGACAATTCATTTCTAGCTTAAGGGTGTTGTCCTTTTACACTGTTCACATTCCCTTGACTTATTTTTTCATTGTTTGTTATTGATTGAGAATGTTATACATGCACACAATGCATTGTGATCAAGCCCACACACTCCCATTCCTTTCCCTCTAATTCTTCCGTCCCTCCCGCCACTTTTGTTCTCAATTCCATTTCTCTTCCATTTTTTAACATGTAGTCTCCTTAGTGCTTCCAGTATATACATGGGTGCAGCACCATCTTCTATGGCATGAGTAGCCTCTTCCTTACCCAGCAGTCATCAGTTGCCAATAGCTACTCAGTAGTGGGCCTTTCAGCACACCTCCCACATCCATACTGGAATTTTTGTCTGGCTTGAGCTTGTGTATGCAGTCACAGCTGTTGTCATTTAGTATGTGCAACTGTCCTTTATATCTAGAACACACTGTTTGACTAATAATCCACTCTCTGGCTCTTACAGTCTTTCAGCTTCCTCATATATAATGATCCCTGGTCCACTGAGAGAAGAAATGTGATGTAGGTAGATGTTCCATTTAGAGCTGAGCCCTCCAAAATCTCTTATTCTTTGCATGTTGACCAGCTGTGAATCTATTAATTAACCATCTACTGCAAAACAACAACAAACCCCATCTAGTGTGATGAAGATACATTTTTGTATGGGTATAAAGATACCCTTTAACAAAATCATAGTAGATTAGTAGAAAGTCCTCCATGTTGATGCTGCCAGACTTGGGTTTTGTATTGTGGGTTGTGTGAAATGGGCCTGAAATCCAGTCAAAGTGGTTGGTTATTCCAACATTATGTCATACTCATGGCCATGTCTTGTCAGACTGATCTGTAATTGTAGCTCAGAGGCTTCTCAGCTGGGTAAGCTTGATGTTTAGTCTTCTGCCCTGGTAGTATGCATAGCTTCATCTACCACTATGAAAGCTAGCCAGTAGGATGAAGCCTTTAGGTCAGTATAAGCTGTAATTTCTTAATGCTCTATGACTCAATATGTGGTGTCTTCAGTAATAAGGTCTTACTGTCAAGTTCTGTGTGGTAACCAAGGACAATCGCAATAGCCTATAATATTTGGAGGGGGAGGCCTATGAAACCTCCAACTTTTGGCCTAATTTTGATATTTCATATATGTCTTGAAATTCTTCTTGATTTTCCAGCTTATTGTAATATAAGTTTTCAAAGTATCCTCAAATCATTCTCTGGATTTCATTTTCTGTGTATTGTAATCCCTCCCTTTTCAGCTCTAACTTTATTCATATGAATAAGTGTATAAAAGAAAGCATAAGATAAAAAACAATGAAGTACTTAATTAAATTTTGTAACTACTATGACTGCCTGAAAGTTGTGTAAGGAGCAGCTACAGGGTTGAATTTTTGAGTGATCATCCCTTCTCAGTGTACTTTTGGTGATGCAACTGACTTTGAGTCACCCTTATTCCTGTAAGTAAGCCCCATTGATACTCCTGTAAGTAAATCTCAATAAAATCATTGTTCTCCAAGTTGGTCTTTGGTGGTATTATTACTTTGGTGTGATGCTGGTTTCTTACCTGTAGTGAGTGGACATTTGTTCATGTCTGCCCTCAAACTGCCATACAGTCTCTAATAACAGAGTCTTCCAAGGAGGGAAGGTGTGAGTCTAAGGAGAAGCCTTTTTTTTTTTTTTTTTTTTTTTTGGTTTTTCAGTTTTTCGAGACAGGGTTTTTCTGTGTAGCCCTGGCTGTTCTGGAACTCACTCTGTAGACCAGGCTGGCCTCGAACTCAGAAATCCACCTGCCTCTGCCTCCCGGGTGCTGGGATTAAAGGTGTGCGCCACCACTGCCCCGCTAGCAGGAGCCTCTTGTCGTTCTGTCTTTTCCTTTTTCTTTCTTTCTTTTTTTTCTTTTTCTTTTTTTTTTTTTTAGTATAGAATAGAGTTTATTCAGGGCATAAGGAGGGGAGCTAAGAGGGTAGTAGAGGCCGAGAAAGTAGAGAGAGGGAGAGAGTAGAGAAGCAGAGTAAAGAAGTGGAGGCCGGCCATTACCACGTGGGGGGGGGGATAAGGGGGGAGGAGCCAGGGGGAAGAGGCAAGGCAAGAGAGCAAGAGAGGGAAGAGCCATTCTGTCTTTTCAAAGTGTTGCATGACACCTGAGAACTGCCCTGACGAAAGCTGTTGGACCTGCTGATGGCTCAAAGCTTGAAGGCACTTGCTAGGAGGCCAGAAGACCTGACTGTGATCCCTGGGAGCCACACTGGAAGGAGAAAGCGCCTTTTGCAGGGTGGCCTTCCACCCACCTTCATGCACACAAGAGTCAGTTCAGCCTAGGAGTATCTTCATTTTAGATGTTGCCCTTTTCATGTCCATTGCTGCATACTTTCTGACTTGCTGTTTCCATCGGGTCAAGCCTTGTCCATATCAGTTTTAATGTTTAATGAGCACAAGTGGCCAAGCTTTAAGGTATTGGCCCATTGTAAATGTCTGGGAAGAGTAAACTGAGCACTGACATATGCAACAGAGGTGGCAGCTGAGGAAACCTAGCATTCTGCCTGCCCACCTTGTACTTTTTTTTTTTTCTTTTAAGCACTCTTAGTATTAAAGCAAATGAAGGAGGAGTTGGGATATGAGCTCATCCCTAGCCTGTGAGCTCAGGTCATAGTCTCACTTAGCCAAAACACTTGTGTTCCGTGGTGGCAGATTCAGATTTAGAGTGAATCGTCACTGGCTGCCGGCTTGGAATTACAAGCTCTCACTGTAATACTTTGCTAACTCATTCATAGACCCTAGGTCCCTTCTCAGGGCGGTACCATGTTGAAAAACAAAGATAAATAAAAGCCCCTGCTGTCAAATCTCATGACCACCTGAGTTTGATCTCTGATCCACATGGTATACAGAACAAACTACCTAAAGTTGTCCTGTGACCTCCATACTCAGCTGTGGCAAATATATATGTGTAGCCATTAGTGGCTTTTCTGTGCCTGCCCTAGCTCCCAAATAATAAAGGAGACATTAATCATTAGCTTATAGCACTATAGCTGGACAGATTCCTAGTTATTTTAACCTGGCAATACTGGCCTGGCCTATATCCCAGCCACATGGCCTGTTACCTGTCCATCTTAGTCTCATCCTGGCAACTGTTTAGTCATCTGTCTGGCTGGAGACCTCTATTTCAGGTCCCTACCTGAAACCCTCCCGTTCAGTCTGGAAGTCCCGCCTTAATTCTCCAGCCCAGCTATTGGCTGTTTAGCTCTTTGACCAATCAGAGGGTAATGGAGAATAAAGTTTACAAAATAGGCAGGACATGCTTCATAATAATGACAGTACCAAAGTCCAGCCTGTCACCAGATCTCTGCAGGTGCAGAAATCAACACGGTGACATCACTTGCACCATATCATTCCAATGTACATGCAGACTAAACACAATTTAAAAGAAGTCTCATCATGCTAATGGTTTATATGAGCCAGTCCATGAAAGACTCATGTCCCTTGTGTTCCTGTAGATTAGGTAGTCTTTGTCTCAAGGGAGAATGGTAATCATATTTCAGTTTCTTTACTCCAGGTTTGCTGATCCTGTCCCAGAATGTGAGAGGCTCTTTCACTGTGTAAAGTTCTCCCCAATTCAAACCATTTAGATACAGTGCATTCTCTGAATACCATAGTCTCCCAAAATTGGACCACAGTAAGACCCATCTTTAGGACTGGAGAAATGACTCAGTCTTTACAAGTGCTTGTTGCTTGTCTAGAGGACAGGTATGGTACCTAGCACCCATGCCAGTTCACAACTGCCCTTAATTTTAGGATCAGTGGATCTGATACTCTCTTCCAACCTCCCTGAACACACACACACACACAGACACACACACACAGACACACACACAGACACACACACACCCTATCATGCTGAATCATGGTTTTTCCCTTTTTGTATGTTAAAGAACAGACAGGATATTTCTCTTAACACTTCCACCTTAACTTCCTTCTAATTATGTGAGTCTTCCTGTGAATCCCAAGGGTTGGGATCTTAGGAAGGACTCTGCGTTTATCTGAACTGTACTCTCTATTCTTTGCATCCTGCTAGGTATTAAGAAATGCCAAACAAACACCTTTTCACTTTTCCATTTTGTCTGTGAAGTAATAGGCTACTTTAGAGGATAGTGTCTTTTCACCATTGTAATCCAATTCCCTTTTAACATGTACATGTTGGGGGCAGGACAGACAGCTCAGCCTCAGTTCTGTGTCTTAATATGCATAGCAAAGTTACTCTACAGCTGAAATAGCCTTGTTAGGATCTGTGCCTATACATAGTACTCATAGGAATTGCAATCTATTCTTTTCTCCATCAACTCTTTCAAAGCATTCCTGTACTTAAGGAGATGTTCCTTCTGCCTTTATACATGACTTAATGTTTTCTCTTGCAACTTTCACTATATTTTCTTCATGCATGCATGCGTGCATGCGTACTTGTGTATGCACATGCACTGCAGATACATTCGGATAACCACCTATGCATGCTCATGTGTGTAGAGGGGAAAGGTCAACCTTGGGTGGTTTCTTAGAAGTTGACAACCTAACTTTTTGAGATAGATTTTTTCATGGGGACAGTGAGTGTATTGGTCATTTAGCTAATGAGTCCAGTGGACCCACCTGTCTCCACTTTCCCTACTCTAGGATTTCAAGTGTACTACCAGGTTCACATGGTACTTAGGGTGAGCTGAGGTCCTTGTGGCTTATAAGACAAGCAATTTACTAGCCAAGCTGTTCCTTAGCCCATTGGTTAGATTTTGAATATTCGATTGATTTTTCTTTTTTTAATTTCTTATTTTATGTGTTTGAATGTTTTGCCTGCATGTATGTGTATATACCATGTATGTGCCTGTTGCCCTCGGAGGCTAGACAAGGGGTTAGATTTCTTGGTACTGGAATTACAGATGGTTGTTACCTACCATGGAGGTACTGGGATTTGCACTTGGGTCATATGGAAGAGCAACCAGTACTCTTTACAAACTGAGCCATCTCTCCAAGATCAGCCAGGTTTTATATAAGACTCAAATGAGTCCCCCTCAGCATTCTTAAACAACTGATGAAAGCCTATTATTGTTATTTTTATCATTGACTCAGTGGCAGAGGTAAACTGGAGGTTGATTAACTTTGCCTTTGTATCCCAATTAGCTTCAGACAGTAGGAAAAAGCTACAGAGACTTAAAGGATAGAGGAAGAGGACCGCTCCAAACTACTAGAAATAACTACTGAAGTTTATAACAATAGAATTAGGAAGATAGACAGGCAAGAAAGACCACTAAACTAATGATGGTGACCTTCCACGAGGACCAAGGACCTTGGCCACAGGTCCCTAAGCCCCCAGGCCCAAACTGCTTACCAGGAACAAAACTCCCTCACCACTCCAGAAGAATCAGTGCTCATATTGTAAGGAAATGAGCCATTAGAAAAATGAATGCCCCCTCTGCCACAAACAAAAAGTCCTCAACCTTGGGGACAACTGAGAACTGAGGACTTCAGGTCTTGAAATCCTTCCCGGAGCTGAGGGTAACTCTCAATGTGAAGGGAAAGATGATCAACTTTTTAGTCAATACAGGGGTCAATTATCAGGTCTGCAACACTCAGAAGGACCTCTGACCAATAGGCTACTGGGACCCAGCCTTATCCCTGGACTCCAGCACCACAAGTCGACCTCAGGAAATGTACTGTGACCCATTTTCCTCTATTGTTATTCCTGAGTGTCCATACAACTCCTTAGCAGACACTTATTGCATAAATTGAGAGCCCAAATCATCTTAAAAGACAAAGGAGTATCTGATAAGTTCCCACAGGAAGGGGAACCCATGGCTCAGGGATCAAACATATTTGTAACCCTGCCCCTGGGAAAGGAATACCTCCTCAGTCAACCCAGACATTGATCAAGCACCCAGCTTGGTCATTCCAATTCATGCTGCAACCCAGGTAGAGCCAAAACCAATCCAGGGCTAGCAAAACAGCAGGCCTCAATAACTGTCCATTTAAAGCCATGGGTGGATTCAACAGAGGCCAAGACGGGCATCAAAATTCACATCAACCAGCTATGGGATTCAGGAATCCTGGTTCCGTGTTCCCATGGAACACTCCTTTGTTGCCTGTGCAGAAGTCAGGAACTAATGAATGACTTTAGACCAGTCCAGGATCTAAGAAAGGTCAACAAACAGAAGATATTCATCCCATATGTCCAACCCATATGCTATCCTCAGTATATTTTCACCAGAAAATCAGATGTATACAGCCCTGGACTTGAAAGATGCACTCTTTAGCATTCTCCTGCCCTGCCCCCACCCCCAAGCCATCCCCCAAACTTTTTGGTATGGATGTGGAAATCTAGATTTTGAAAAATCTTTACAGGAATCATCCTTTTGTACATGCCCTACTGAATCTGGTTCCGCTTGTGAAACTGGGATTGAATATCACTGTCATCACTGAGGATGTGAGACCTAAGCTCCTGGTTGGAAGGAAGATAAAGATCCTTACATTTACATTACCATAGAGGCCAATAAAACATGCAAAGCACCCAAACATTGCAACCCCATGACTATAACCCCGAGGATTTGAGATGTTCAAGGCATGGCAACAAGAGCTTAAAGCAAATAGTCACACTGTATCTGCAGTTGGGAAACAGAGTGGTGATGTTAGCATTTCTCTTGTTTTTATTTTTCTTTGTAGTCCAAAACCTCAGCCCAAGAAAGGCTGCTGTCCACATTTAAGGTGAAACTTCTCACCTGAATTAAATGTAATCAATGTATTTCATCACACGCCCAGAGATTTGTCTCCTAAGTGATACTGGGTTTAAAATAAATGTGTACCCTTAGATGCTGTATTCAATATTCATGTAAAAATATAGCAACGATTCTAAGAAAAAACCAGGTGATATCAAATTAGCATATGGTTGACATCAACTGTTTGGGAAAGCCATCTTTGTATTCAGGGCAGGAAGGAATCCCCATGAATAGCAGGTCCCAGATCCCAGAAAAGGTAAACATTTTCTTTCTGAATTATGAAGAAAAAGCATTTGGCATTAGAAAACTCAGAATTTTATGAATGTTGTGATAGTGACCCAGTGTACAGAGAGAAGATAGCATTGCCAATGAGGTCATAGTCACCAACTGTGCTGTTGTTTTAAGATAACTTCAATCCATTGTCAGAATCGCTGTGTGAAGAAGAGTCTGAGAATGTGAACAGTGGGAGTGTGATGAACAAAGCCAGAGTTAAACAGGTGTCAACTTTTAATGAATTATGCCTTGGGCTCCAGGACTGTGAGGGTCACACTTCCCTGGGAAAATGTATGCCCATTTACTTAGGAGTAAGTCTTCTCCTAGGATTCTACCCTGAATCCATCCCAGAAGATCGTTTACAAAGAAGCAATGTGGGGAACCTTGAGGAACCTAATCTTTGTAGGTAAATATGTCATCATTCCTTTGAACAGTCAAACAATATTTGTGGTTTATCATCACTGCTGCATGAACTGAACTATGCTTAAGAAACATTAGTGAATATGTCAGATGAGATAATTAAATAAATCTATTAATATATCCACTATAATATAAGAATTCATAATGGTTTCTCTGGATCTATATTTTAGGAAAGAGGGAAACATTAAAGCACTAAAAATGAAGTACCAGAATCCATGGAAAAAAACTAAGATAATTTGTGCCTCAGGAAACACTCATGTTCTTTAAGATTTATGCTATGATCAGACATGTTACCAAGAAATAAAAGATGCATATACATCCAGCTTCAAACTCAGTTAAGTTCAGGAAATTTTTGGCAAAACTGGAGACATGTTTAGTATCAGGAGTAAATAATATTCCAAATATTCCCATACAGGAAACAACTGAAACATGATGCCCAAAATGATACTTTAGCATGCTTCACATGTACCAACTTTATTCCATAGAAAATTAAAATTAAAATAGTTATTTACTTATAAGCTTTTGGTATAAGGTATATATGAAACAAAAATAAGATTTTTTTTTTGACAGGGACCAATTGTTAAAACATCTCATTTTGGACAGAAAAATTTTAAAATGTAGTATGATTTTGCCCATTAGTGTGTATCAAAATTGTGCATATTATTGGGTGTTACATTTGTGTTACTTGTGACATACACATTTTTGCCTGACATGGAGATAATATAACAACCATTAATACCACTGTTTTTATTTTATCTGTTCTCAAATAAAGTTCCAGACCATTAAGTGAAGACATATTCAAAAATTCTCACAACACATGGAACCTACATTTCTATACTAAATCTTAAATAAGGAAAATTTAATACACTTTTGCTTTCTTTCAATAATCAACTGGTGGAGAAACTCTGTGAATGTATGAATGGTTATCAGTATACAGAAATCTTCGACTTCTTCTATTGTAAATTAGAACTCTTATCCATGGGTACATAGATGTGAAAGCAATAAGTGTCCAAAAGTAGTTATTGGTCATTTATCTCAAAGCGTGCACTTTAAAGCTAACCCAGAACACAAATCATATGAAGATCAGAAATATGGAAAGAAACTGTATAAAAATTGTGACATTGTGACAAAAATTGCAGATTTGATAAAGATCATGAAAGGACTTCTACTGAAGAAAATTGTAAGCAAGATGGGGAAGTTTTCAGCTCTTTTAGGTCTTTCCAAAGTATTAATGACATTACCAGTCCAAGACATCCCATGTATGCAACTAAAATGGGGGGGAAAGCCTCCACTCATCCCGGTAACGTACAAAGCCATGAAAGAACTGACATTGGCATTATGAGAATAAGCCGTGTGGGAAACCTTTCTTCAGTAGTATTTCTTTCAAAGACATGAAAACTCACACTGGAGAGAAACCCTATGTATTTAAGTCATGTGGAAAGGGTTTCATTTTTTATACTTCAAATCTCATGCGTGAAAGGATCCATAGCGGAGAAACCCCTTCAAGCAAAAGCAGTGTGGGAAAGCCTTCATTACTTCACTTACCTTCATGTACACACTCACACAGAAAAAAACCTTACCTATGTAACCAATGTGAGAAAGCCTTGTTATCACAACAATTACAAAAATATGAAGTGATTCACAGTGGTGTGAATCCTTATGTTTGGAAGCAATGTGGTAGAAGCTTCACTTGTCTCTGTTCCCCCAAAACACGGGGAAGACGTCACCTTGGCAAGAAACCCTATGTGTGTAAGCAGAGTGGGAAACCCTTTTATTCTTAGTCCCTGATAAAACATGAAAGAATTCATACTGGAGAGAAATGTTATGTATGCAAAAAATGTGGGGGAGTTTTTACTTACTTCCGTGAAAGGGTGCACAGTTGAGAACGCTCTAAAATATATGTGCCATGGGAAGGCTTTTGCTTGTTCTGGTACCTTTAGAAAACATGAAAGGATCCACATGGGAGAGAAGCTCTATATGTTTGCAGATATAAGCTTTCATTTCTGACAGTGCCTTTTGGGAATGTATTGGTAAAGTCTTATAAGTTATAGTTCCCTTTGATACCTTGATACATTGATACTTTGATACCCTTTGATACTATGAAATGACACAGTTGACTACATGAACCTGGGCTAGCAGGACCTAAAAATGAGGTAGACTAAAGTCTCATGCAACACACACTTTATTCAGAGAATCAGGAAATTTATACTCGGTGGTGGTGCACGCCTTTAATCCCAGCACTTGGGAGGCAGAGGCGGATGAATCTCTGAGTTCCAGGCCAGCCTGGTCTACAGATCAAGTTCCAGGATAGCCAGGACTACACAGAGAAACTCTGTGTCAGAAAGCAAAATCAAAATTGTCACCTGAATAAAGTGTCTAATCACAAGGACAAACTACCTATGGCAAAAACATGGTTTTGGGGGGGTGAAGGTCCAACCTCAGACATGGTGCAAGATGGACAGGTGGGAAAAATGGAAGACAGGAACCATGTGTGGGCTATGCAGAGAGGTGGAACTGGAGTCATGAGAATGGAGACAGGTATGAGATAGCACAGAGCTCAGTATGGAACATGTCACTGCCTACTAGGGTAGGCAGGTTGGTGTGCAGCCGTTTGGAGCTTGGGCAGATACACATTCAGCCTCCCAACATGCCACCTGGCTTCAGGATCACCCTGGCTCTAGGCAATGATGGACATCCAAGATGAGGAATGGTGCATTTCCTGGACTGGATCTCCTCCAAGGACAACCATGGTCGGTGATGCCACAGAGGTCCATGTGTTGGTCAGTGGTCCTGATGCAGCCGGGAACTGGGTTGATGTTCAAGACCTGTGTTACTACTTAACTCCATGCTGATGTGCATTGTGTATGTTGCAGAAGCCAGGCAGTGGTGGCGCACGCCTTTAATCCCAGCATTCAGGAGGCAGAGGCAGGAGGATCTCTGGGTTTGAAACCAGCCTGGTCTACAGAATGAGTTCCAGGACAGCCAGGGTTACACAGAGAAATCCTGTCGCAAGTAAATAATTAGGGGCTGGTGAGATGACTTCGCAGATAAAGGTACATACTGTTCTTGCAGAAGGCCTAAATCCAGTTCCCTGAACTCAAATTTTGTGGTTCAAGACTCCCTGTAACTCCAGATTCAGGGGATTTGGCACCTTCTTCTAACCTGTATGGGCACACAAACCCACATATATCAAAGCACATATACACATAATTGACCTAATGACTTTTGTTTTTAAAAAAAAATGAAAGAAAGCTAGGATGTATATGGGTTTATTGAATGCTTCTCTGGCCTGTCTGAAGCGGAAGGCTTTCTCCTGAGGCGATGATAGCATGTAAACAATCCTGGGACCACAATGTAGATGCATGAGAACCAGATGTTCACTGTCATCTTCAGGAACATAGTGAGTTTGAGGTCAACTTATAGTACATGAAACCCTGCCTGGAGAAGTAAAAGCAAAGAAAGCAGAAAAAATACTTAAAGTGTAATAAGAAAAAATAAGTGGAACAGTTTGAATAATTGAAGTTATTAAATTCTTCAATTGAATGCAAATAATTCAAAAATCCTCTTTCTATGTGTTGTGTAGTAATTTCCTCTGAATTCAAACATCGCTCCCAAAACTCTCCTCCCCAGAAAGGAAGAGCAAAGCTCAAGATTGAGTAAATAAACCTCACAAGTCTGGGAAACCATGCTTATAAGAGTCATAGGACCCTTTCCAAGGTTATACAAACAACAAAACTTGCTGTGGGACTGAGATTATCCCACCAACCTGCAAACAACTCTCTTCCTGGCAAGTTGAGCACCAGCATTGCATCGTGTGTGTGTGTGTGTGTGTGTGTGTGTGTGTGTGTGTGTGTGTGTGTGTGTGTGTGTCTGGGGGTAGTGTTTTTAATAAGGCAGCTAGCTACCTTTGATTCGTCCAACATTTGTTAGAATCATTATTTTGGTCTGTTGTTGGTCTCCTATGTAGGTGGAGTAGACTTTATTTGTTTATCTCTTCCTGATAAAATTCACCCAACACTGTGTGTTTTATGTGAAGAGACACCATGATCGAGACAACTTATAAAAGAGAACATTTAATTGGGGGGGATATTTATAGTTTCCGAGGGTGAATTCATGACCATCATGGCAGGGCGCATAGAGGCAGGTAGCTAGTAGCTGAGTGTTCACATGTTGAGACAACAGCCAGGAAGAAGGAGAGAGAGAGAGAGAGAGAGAGAGAGAGAGAGAGAGAGAGAGAGAGAGAGAGAGAGACTGAGCCTGATGCAGGTTCTTGAAACCTCAAAGTCCACTCCCAGTGACACACCAACAAGGCTATACCTATTCTTTCCCAAAACAGTTTCACCAAATAGGGAGCAAGCATTCAAATAAATGAACCCATAGGGGCCGTTCTCACTGTGTTCTCTAGTAGTAGAATCTAACCTAGATGGAAGGAAGTGAGTCTGAGAAGAAGTCTTGCCATTCTTCCTAAACTGGCATCTAAGAACTGAGGCTCAGCATCAGCAAACAGTTTAACCTAGAGGCCGCATTGGATTTGCAGGCTTGTTCTTCATATTTGGAACACCTGTCAGAATCAACCACTTTGTGACCTTTAAATGCTGTCAATTTCATCTCCTTCCAGAGCCTTCCCTCCACTAGTCTGAAGACTGACAGGAAGCAAATGTCCAACCTAGTAATGTTGCGCTACTGTTTGGCTGATAAAAGTGAACAACCTTAACATTCAACCTTAAAGTGAAGGCAAACCATGAGGAGGTCAGAGGACAACGTGCAAGAGTTTGTTCTCTTATCAGCACGTGGATTCTGGATATCCAATGTGGATTGGAAAGCGCGTCAATAGGCAGGCTGAGGGATCTCATTGGACCAAATTAATTTTAACTTTTGAGATCCACAGGAAAGAAACAACTTAATGGTCCACAGAAATATTCATAACCTGATCTTATGGCAAAGATGATGGAAAACAATCCTGCTGTCAGGTCTGGTGGATTCATATAATTTTCATTATTTTTAGATGCTGTATAGCCAAGGATGTCCTCAAACTTGATCCACTTGAAAATATTGAGACTGCATCCTTGCAAATATTGAGACTACATCTTTGGCCAACTGTGATGGATAATGATTATTAATGTCTAGGAAATTAGTAATATACTAGTATGACTAATATACCAATTATGAAAGTGTTTCTGGGAAGAAATAGTAGGAGGCACTGTCAAGGTGGGTCATACCGTCCAACAGGCACCCAGGTGCACAATAAGTAGTGAACACAGAGACACACAGAGGCACACTAGCAGTCATACTTTCTGTCTCATGTCTGCCATGAGGTGAGCCACTGTGCCCCACAAATGTGGTCCCTGCTGTGATGTTCTGCCTGGACTCTGAGACATTAAAGGAATTGACTTCAGACTTCAGACTAAAGTCTGACTGGGAAAGTGTGAGCTGAAACTTTGTCCTTTAATTTTAGTCAACATGTGCATAAAACACTGACAGATGAGCCAGGCATGGTTGTGCACACCTTTAACCTCAGCACCCAGAAGGCCGAGGGAACTGGAGCTCTGTGAGTTCAAAGTCAGCCTGGTCTACATACCAAGTCCAGACAAGCCAGTATTGCATGGTGAGACCCTTTCTCAAAAACAAAGACAAAAAACAAAACAAAACAAAACCACAAACAAACAAAGAATTAGCTATCAACAACAAAACAACACACTCATAGAAGACTTCCCCTGACATAAATCTACCCATCTGAAGAACTGGAAGCCCTCAGTGTCATCTAGGATCCAATTCTTAGTTTGGAATTTGTGGCCAAACTAGGATCCTTTAGCCACATTAAACAAACAAACAAACAAACAAACACCTACTTTTAAGTCTCTGTATATGTGCTGGTGTGGGTAAGTGCATGTGAATGCAACTGTTAATGGAGACATTGGAATTCCTGGACCTGGAGTCACAAGTGGTTGTGATTCACCGAACAGCTCAAATCCCTAACATCACTTTATTTAAATGCTTTCACAATATCTTACAAACTGGAATCCCAAAGTGATTAGGAAGTGTAGTTAGAGGCGGAGCGCAAAGATCCCAAACTGAGTAGGAACCGGTGTTTTATGCCCTAAGAAATGAGTTTTCTCCTTAGGGGCAGCTTTGTCTCCAGTGTGTGCATTCTCAAAGACTTGGAGTGTATTTGCCAACCTAACTACAGTATCCACAGTAAGGCATTTGAAAGATACATGAACTCAGGCATTTGGGCAGGACGGGCTTCCATGAAGCACACTAGCTGACAAGCTGTTGCCAAGAAGCACCTTAACCTGACTTTCTCAATAAAGCCTTTGACTATCATTTCACTTTTCTATGACCATTCTTGGTCTTTCTAAGTCCATATTATGAGATATGAGGACAGTTTGATAATGGAAGAATGAAAAGGAGGTCAAGAAGTAAACAAACACACAAAAAACAAACAAAACCCTTAAAATGGTCCCAGCCTTCAGGAAGCTGAGACACACAGGGTCCCTGAAAATGAGTTCAGCCTATGATCTTTGTGAAAACATGTGAAAAAGAAAACAGAAAAAAAAAAAAGATAATGTAGAGAGGATAAGACCAGAACTGGGCGGAGTGGCACAAGTCTTTAATCCCAGCACTTGGAAGGGAAACACCAGCCTGGGGTACATTAGGAGACCCTGTCTCAATCATAAAGAAAACAAAACAAAGCAAAACTGAGAGCAAGACACAGGTCCACTACATTGACATCGGGTGTTAAGTAAAGAAGGATAAATGTGAAGTGTAATGAACTGGATGAAGATGTAAAGTACAAGATCTAGCATCTTGTTAGTTCAAGTTGTGAGTCTACAAGCCTTCCTTCCCAAGCTACCGAAAGCCCCTCACAGCCATGGAGGCTTTGAAATGTCACGTCTCAAATTCTGTGTTTGCTTCAGTGTAGTCCTGTACCAAACATGCTAGTCCTGTCTGTGGGCATTATACTCCTTTATAGGTTTGGTCACAGTTCTGGGTGATTCTTTATGCATCGGCTGTGAGTGCTGGTCATGTCTCATGAGAGGTAGTCTTTCACAAGGTTGGTTCCCAGATAGGCTAGTGCTGTCTTTTTGGATTGGGTTCTAAATTCTGCCCTGCTCCCACCCTGGGGTGGTCTTTTCCACTGCCTGGTGTGCTGCTTGGAATCTGAGTCTGTGTTCTCAGCACAGTCTGGTTCTGATCAGACTTCCCTCTTACTGATCCAAGTTTCTTTCCTGCATTGAAGAAATTGTTGTATTAGCTATTTTTCCATTGCTGTGATGAAATACTATGATCAAAGAGACTTATGGAAGAAAGGGTTTATGTGGGCTTATAGTTCCAGAGGGATAAGGCGCCATCATGGGAAAGATGTATGCCAGCAAGAAGCAGGCATGGGAACTGGAGTTGAAGTTGAAGTCTCACATCTTGAATGGCAAGTAGGAGGCAGAGAGAAAAAAGCAAGAAATATTAGAGTTTTAATTCTCAATGTCTACTATTACTAACATACTTCCTCCACCAAGGCCACACCTCCTAAACCTGCCCATGCAGTGCCACCAACTGCGAACCAAGTACTCAAATGCCAGAGACTATGGAAGGATATTTATCATTCAAACCACCACAATAGTCTACTGGCCAAGTTTCAGTGTACAGTCATGTGACACTTGCTCTGAAATTCCTGAAAATGCATTTCAAAGAAACTCCAGGGTTGCCAGCCTCCCACTTAAGAGGTGGCGTCTTTTAAAAATGGTTTTCCCAAAATGCCCCACTCCATGTACCAAAAGAGAGTTTCTCTGGCACACCTCCTGCCTCTGACAATGCTGCTGCCGCATAGCTCCTGTCTGCTTTGCTCTTCTTCTACTCCTTAAATGTTGATTACTTGGCAGGTGAGATGGTTAAGTGGGTTAAAAGCCCCTGTTGCTAATATGAGTTTGATTCCTGGAGGCTACAGAGTAGAAACAGGGAACTAACTCTCACAAACTGTCCTCTGATGTTCATGTGTGTATGATGAACACACACAGATATGCACACACACTAAAATAAAATACACATTTATTTTTAAACTCTGTAATTGAAAGTTCAGTGCAGGCATTTTCATTCTCTTGTTTTTGTTGTTGCTTTTTTGTTTTGCTTTCATTTTGTTTGTTTGTCATTCCTTTTTTTTTTTTTTAAAGATTTATTTATTTATTTTATTATGTACACAGTGTTCTGCCTGCATGTATGCCTGCAGGCCAGAAGAGGGCACCAGATCCCCGTTACAGATGGTTATGAGTCACCATGTGGTTGGTAGCTGGGAATTGAACTCAGGACCTTTGGAAGAGCAGCCAGTAGCTCTTAACCAATGAGCCATCTCTCCAGCCTTGTTTGTCATTCTTGTTATTTTGAAATGGAGTTTCTCTGTGTGGCCCTCACTGTTCTGTAACTCACTCACTATGTAGACCAGTCTGGCTTTGAACTCATATGATATGCCTGCCTCTGCCTCCCAAGTGCTGCTGATTTTGTTTTAAATCATGTGTTTGTGTGTGTGTATGTGTGCCTGTGTCTGTGTGTTGGTGTAAGTATGTGGCCACAGGTGTCTGTGGAGCCCTGAGGAGACAGATGTCCCTGGAGCTGGCATTATAGGTAAGTCAGCCAACATGTGTGCTAGGAACCAAACTCTAGTCTTTAACAAGAGCAGTACGTGCTCTTAGTCACCAAGCTGGCATAAAATCATTTCCACTCCCTCACCCCAATTCTCTTGTTTGTTTGCTTGTTTTAATTTTTATTTTTGATATTTTATTTACATTTCAAATGTTTTCCCATTTCCAGGTCTCCCCCTTGGAAGCTCCCTATCCCATGCCCCCGTCCCCCTGCCTCTATGAGGGTATTCCCCCACCCACCCACCTACTCCCGTTTTCCCTCCCTGGCATTCCCCTATACTGGAACAGCTAACACCCTCGGACCCAAGGGCCTCTCCTCCCCCTGATGGTTAACAAGACCCTTCTCTGCCACATATGTCGCCGGCACAATGGGTCCCTCCATGTGTATTCTTTGGTTGGTGGTCCAGTCTCCAAGAACACCGGGGGGGGGTCTGGCCAGTTGACATTATAGCTCCCTCTAAGGGGCTGCAAACTCCCTCAGCTCCTTTAGTCCCTTCTCCAACTCCTCCATCTGGGACCCCACACTCAGTCTGACAGTTGTTGTGAATTGAATCTTGGGTATTCTGAACTTTTGAGCTAATATCCACTTATCAGTGAGTACATACCATGTTTGTTCTTTTGTGACTGAGTTACCTCACTCAGGATGATATTTTCAAGTTCCATCCATTTGCCTGTGTCATTGTTTTTAATAGCTGAGTAGTATTCCATTGTGTAAATGTACCACATTTTCTGTATCCATTCCTCTGCTGAGGGACATCTGGGTTGTTTCCAGCTTCTGGCTATTATAAATATGGCTGCTATGAACATAGTGGAGCATGTGTTCTTCTTACATATTGGGGCATCTTCTGGGTATATGCCCAGGAGTGGTATAGCTGGGTCCTCAGGTAGTATTATGCCCAATTTTTTGAGAGTCCGCCAAACTGATTTCCAGAGTGGTTGTACCAGC
>CM052707.1:99590301-99620869 GCA_028551405.1 Uromys caudimaculatus
TGAATTTGAGAATTGCTCTTTCTAAGTCTATGAAGAATTGACTTGGAATTTTGATGGGGATTGCATTGAATTTGTAGATTGCTTTTGGCAGGATGGCCTTTTTACTATATTAATCCTCCCAATCCATGAGCATGGCAGATCTTTCCACCTTCTTGCCACATAGTTCTTTACTCAGGAAAAATCTCTCCCCATAGATACTAGAAGAAGTAAAATTTTTCTGCTTGTATTTTTAACATGAAGGCTCAGGGCATCTAGAGTCAACTCTTTTGTAGGAATTAGGTAGTTGGATTTTTTTATGAGAATTTTTAGAGACTCAGTATATAGAAGAAGTTAAGACAATCTATCAGCATGGGGGAATTGTCCTATGCTGCTGTGGCTTTGTCAAATAGTTCCAATTTACTGTCACAAAGAGTATAACTGCCAAGACAGGACTTGACATGTACAACACAATGTCACGTCACCTCTTATGAGTTAAGTCTGCATCTATAATACTACGATGCTCAGCCTTTTTTATGTTCAAGGGTGTGGCTGTCAAATTTACCTTGGAGGAGTGGGCTATGTTGAATTCATTCCAAAGGAACTCTGAGATGATGTAATGCAGGAAAAATCAGGACCATGGCTTTTATAGGTAAATATGTCACCAGTCCCATACTTAACCAGAGAACAGTGTTTCTTTGCTTCCGTATAAACTGGGGTGTGGGGAAAATATTTGATTCAATATCTGGCAAAGTCACTTTATACAATAAATACAGCTAGAATGTTAATATTTTTTGTAATGTAGTAATTAGTTATAATCTCTCTGAATCTATATTTTAGGAAACAAAGTAGAAGACCAAAAATGAAAAAAGTACCACACCTCCCAAGAAACTAAGGTAATCTGTACTCCCATGAGACAGTTGTCTACCTCAAAAATTTCGATGTGACAAAAATTTTTTTTTTAAAAAAAGCAAAGGATAGAAATATATTCAACCTTCACAGTGATTTAATCTTAGGAAATTTTCTTCAAAACTTCATACATGTTGATTAGCACTAACCTCAAGTATTCTCAAACAAGTAGAAAATCGTGGAAACAACTAGAAAATCATGATGCCAGGTGTGATGGATTATTTGTTGTTTTGAGACAGGGTCTCACAATGCATACCTGTCTTGCCTGGAACTCACTATGTAGAACAGACTGAACTCAAAGTCACAGAGATCCATCTGCTTCTGTCTCGCAAGTGTTAGGACAAGTGTTAGGATTCATTTGTGGGTACCAAATCTAGTAGGAAGTGACAATTTTTATCACATTCATATATACAGATTTCACTCCCAGCACAGTACTCACAGATTGAATTATCTATAAAATATGGATATAAGGATTATATGAAAAATAAATTTCCTGGGTCTTGATGTCACAAAGCAATACATAGTGGCAAGAAAGCATGTGCGTGTGAGTTATGTAGGGGAGCCTTTACTTCTAATTACATTAAAATACAGGAATGAATTTACACTGGAGAGAGAAACCCTATGTGTGTACCCAGTATGGAAAAGCCTTCACTTTTCACATAGCCTTTTACAAATGTAAAACAATTCACCATGGAGGAACCTTACAAATAGAATTGAGGAAGGCGCCGTTATCTCCTAATAGCACTCATAAGAATATACTTGGAGAGAAATACTGTGAGTAGAAGCATTTGGGGAACACTGTTCACTCATAGATGGAATGCATGTTTATCTAGAAGAGTCACACATACAGAAGTCTTCTGTTGGCACATGTGTGTAACACAGCCTGGATGAAATCCTTTGATTGTTAATAGCACAAGAAAAATCAAGACTAGTAGCCAACAGTGTCAGTCCTGTGAAAGTTCTTCATATGTCAATAAAATAATTGAAAGTCATAGGAAGGTCTTAACAAGAATAATTTTTTTAGAATGCTTCATAAAATATACAGTCTGAAGAAATGAATCAAAAATTATAAATATATTGTGCTTATTTGGAACATGTAAGGTAGTCTTTTCCTTTAGTTTTTAGAAAGGATTAGGCTTTGTAGTCCAAGATGCTATTGGACTGATTATCCTCTCACTTCTGTTTTTTGAATATTTGGATTAAAGATATCTGTTTTGACACGTAGTACCCGTAGCTCAGAGTAGGTCTCTAGACTGTATATTTCTAATTTTAGTCTAGAAAATAAGTGTGAACTATGTAAGAGAAGAGAGATATTGTTTAATCCCAGAGAGAGAGACATCAGTAAGAATTATATCTGAAAATAACTGTAAGGACAGAAAATGTACTATACTAATGGGATATAATATTATTAGGTTTGTTAAAACAATAGTGGGTGGTGTGTTTTTATATCAAATCATGTGATGTTTTCTTTTTTCATTTTAAATTGGTTAATAGTCAACAGTGAGTTATAATATATCAGTAGGCATATGTGTTGTCTTTAAACCACTGTAGCTAATGGGACTTTGAAAATTATATTTTATGAATATTGGGATTTGGGGCAAAGCTATAGTTGAGTTGGTAGGGTACTTGTCTAGCATTCACGGAATTCTGGGTTTGATAGACCAGGCATGTTGGCATACACTTGTAATCACAGTACTTGGGCAGGAAGATCAGAAGTCTAAGGTTATCTTTTGTTACATAGTGAGTTTAAGGTCAGTTGTGCATCCATAAGCCCCTGTCATTTTTTAAAAAAATTATCATTCATTGTCATGAATATACTTTAAAAAAATTTACTACACTTTTGTATATATGTTTATTTTCTGTATTGATGTTTTCTGTAAGTCGTATTTGTCTCTTTAGAATCTGAACCATTTTCAAACAATCTGTAATTACTCAATGTTATTTTTCCAATCTACTCAAAAGATAGACATAAATATCCCATTGTAATCTTTGATCAGAGGTGATTTATAAGTTTATGGGGTTGGAGAGATGGTTCAGTAGTTAGGAGCACTTGCTGCTCTTGCAGAGGACCAAAGTTCAGTTCCCAGTACCTGAATAACATTACTGCCTGTAACTATAGCTCCAGGAACCTGAGACCCTCTTCTGGACTCCCCAGGCACCTGAATTCACATGTGCCCATACACATATACAATCCCAGGCACAAATAAATCACACTAAATTACATCTGTTTACTTATTAGTTCCATGTTGAAACTCATTACAGTACTGATGAGATTGCTTAGCAGGTACAGACACTTGTAGTCAAGCCTGATGAGTTCAGTCCCTGTGGTCCGCATGGTAGAAGGAGAGAACCACATCCCTCATCCTGTGACTTCCACATACATGCTACGGCATGAGTGTCCCCTACCCCATACAGGAAGGAAATAAATAAAATTGCACTTTACTTTTTAAATTATTATATACATACAATCTTGGGATTTTTTCATTTAAATTTTACTGTTCCTGCATATATGTTTTATGTCTCTTGTTCTGGTTGTAATTTCTCCTTCTGTCGCTATAGTGAAACATACTAGTACTACATGTTGGATATTGTCCACATATAGAGATGCTGCTTGACTCCTCTTTAGGGATGGTGAATAAAACCTATGTAAAGTGAGAATATAGCAGAAAGTTTACTTCTTGTTAGTGAACATTAACCTTAGACTAGTACACTAGGAACTTTCTCAGATGAAGTACATATCCTGAGATTTGGAGAAATGAATCTTTTCTTCTGTATTCTTTCTTTCTTCGTTAAGTGTGTGTGTTTGTGTGTGTGTGTGTGTGTGTGTGTGTGTGTGTGTGTGTGTGTACATGCAAGCATATGCCACAACAAATGTGTGGGACTCAGGGGACAACTTTCAGGAGTAACTTTCATTATTAAAGCCTTGTTTCTGCCATGCTGCATCCTCCAGGCTGGCCAGTCCATTCGCTTCTGGGTGGTTTGCCTGTCTTCACCTCACATCTCATTGGGATTACAGATATCTTCCACCTCATGCAGCTTTACTATCCAGTGGCCATCAGTATCTTATCCAGTGTAAGCTTATGTATGTGCAGTTTTGCACTACCTGCCTTTGCTCTGGGAAGTGAACGCACTAACAGCCTCCTCCAGGCTTCCCTTGAATCTATGGATAAACACCACACACACACACACACACACACACACACACACACACACACACACACACACACACACACACACACTTGTTCATTTTCAACTTGCCTTCTTAGCACAATTGCTGGGCGCTACCATCTCCTGCTTGGAAAAATGTGCCCTTAACAATATTCTTATCTCCACTCTTCCCACCTGCCCTAAACTTCAGTTGGTCAGTTGAATCTAGTCCCTGCTAAATATCTCTGACTACATGCCTATCAAAGTGGCCACAGCCCACTGCTCCTTCCAATACCTCACATGATTGCCTGGTTCTCTTCTCTCCAAAGCATGTGGAACTCTCTCCCCTTTCTTGCATCTCCTTTTCCTCCAGGGACCTGGAAGTCTCATCTGTACCTTCTGCCCAGCAATTGCTCCATGGCTTTCTTTACTGACAGATCAAGAACCAATTGGGGAACAGGACCTTAACATCAGAACTGTCCCTAACACACTTATGATTTTTTTCTTTTACTGAAAATTTTCTTTAGTAACCAATTGTGAGATGTAACTTCAGAAACAAACTTAAGTATTGCTTATTATAAAGAGACTTAAGCATATCTTTCTCTCTCTCTCTCTTAGGAAGCTCACACAACCTTCAGTGTGACTATTCTTTTTCTGCAATACTGCTCTTTCTACTAACTCCCTGTATAAATCTATTCTTTAAAATCTCTTCTTAATCAACTTTAAATCTGCCTCGTACTGATTAACCCTGAAGTTATTTTATTTTATTTTTTTTTGTGGTGAAGTCACAACCTCATTTTTACCTGTGTAGAAGTCTCTGGAAAGAACTCATCAGGCAGCTAAAGGTGGCAGAATGCAGGTTTGTCTCTGTCTCATTCTGCCAATTGAAGTTCTCCCAAATATCTGTACCATTGTTTACAAATCTGCAAAGCTGATTCTTTAGAACCTCCATGACAGTGGAGAGTCACAGGTTTGAATACAAATTATCTTAGGCTATCTTTAAACTGCCTAATAACTAGACTTGGAGAGACACACATATGGTTTAGTGAGTAAAAGTGCCTGCCACCAAGGCTGAAAACCTGAGTTTAAGCCCTAGGACATACATTGTGGAAAGAAAGAACGGACTTCCACATGTCTCCCTCCCTCTACTTACACACACACACACACACACACACACACACCCTTTCTTCCCCCAAGTCTCTCTCTCTCTCAACCTTCCTTTGTCCCCAGATCCACCCCCTCCTCCCCTCAGAAAAGAACAGGCCTCTCAGGTACATCAACCAAACAAGGCACAGCAAGGTACAATAAGACCAGGCACATACCATCTCATCAAGGCTGGATGAGACAATCCAGTAGGAGGAAAAGGGTCCCACACGTAGGCAAGAGTCAGGAACAGCCCTCACTCCCACTATTAGGATTCCCACAAGAACACCAAACTACTTAGCCATAACACCTCCTATTTCCTCTTTTAAATATTGGAGAGCATCAGATAAAATCAAGAATCACTGTTCTCTAGAGGAAACTCAATCTGAATCAATAGCCAAGTAGAGCCAGTGGGAAGAGAAACTTAGTGAACCCTTCTCTACCATTGCACTATCTTGTCTCTGTCCCAGTAGAATTTAGTAATGAATGCATTTTCATGATATCTATCAATGTGATAGAGGATATAGTTGCCACTATTCATCATTATTCATTCATACTGTAAGACTCTGGGGAGCCTTAACTTACCAGAGATCCCCGAGTGAACACCATGGAGTTGGGGATCGATGCAAAATGCAAGAGGAATTTATTGTTCCGGCATGCTGGGATCGTCCTGCATACCAAGGCAGAAAAGAATGACCAGGCACAGCCCATTCATCAAGCTTTTATATGGTTTTTGGAGCAGCAGCCATTAGGCACAATGTGATTGGCAGAACAGTGTGACTTTTAAACTGATTGGTCTTTAGGGATTGAGGTAGTAGGGGCTTAATCAGCCCCTCCCTTCCAGCCTACATGCTCTCTACCCTGTTTCTTCCAGGAGGGGAGGTGTGCCCATGTGCTCGGGGCCCTGGTGGAGTTTTCCAAAGTTCCTGAGCTGACCTCTTCAATACCAAGTTCTGAGCAATGGCATGTTGTGGCCTCTTCAATCTGAAAAGCCTTCCATTTGGTCTTCTTGTGGGAAACCTACTTCTCTACAATTTAATTAAGCACTTCACTTGGTATTTCTGCTCGCTCCCTCTGTCACAGCAATGTTCAACTATACTGTCTGTTGAACATAGGTGTATCACCCACATGTGAAGAATCTCCATGTCCAAAGGATAACTCACCTTTGAGTTTATAGTAGCTAGATCTAGATGACACACCTACCAGGAGTGTAAGGGGAGGTTCTGATACTAAGGTCTTGTTCCCCAATTGGTTCTTGATTTTTCAGTAAAGAAAGCAGGGGGACCAATTGCTGGGTGGAAGGTACAGGTGGGACTTCCTGGTCCTAGGAGAAAAAAGAGATGCAGGGAAGGAGAGAAGGACTTTTCTGCCTTACTTTGGAGGAAGAATGTAGCAATCATGTAAGGTCTCTGGGGGAGGTGGGTGAACTAGGAACTGTGGCCTCTGCTACAGGCAGGTGGTCAAGGATGTTTGGCAGGGGCTAGGTGGGATTAGCCACTATAGAGCAGGTGAAGAGACAAAGATAATAAATTGGTAAAGGCATGCTTTTCCAGGTGGGAGATAGTAATGCCCAGCAATTGTGCCAAGAAGGCAAATTGTAAAGGAATTAACTCTGTGTGTGTGTGTGTGTGTGTGTGCGTGTGTGTGTGTGCGTGTGTGTGCGCGCGCGTGTGTGCGTGCGTGCATGTGCGCACGCGTGCCTGCCTGCCTGCCTGTCTGTCTGTCTGTCTTTTATCAGAGGATTCAAGGGTCTTGGGTGGGAGCTGGTGGAGTGATTACCTCCTGGAGCTAAAGGTGGGTAAAGCAAAAGGGAAGCCAGCACAGCCAACCCCAGGCAAAGGGGTCAGCATTTAAAACTCCACACAACACAGGAGTCCATGCATATCTGTGGAATCAAAGTAGTTCAAAGAAACATATCCACCAGACACTGACCAAACCCTGCGCCTTTAATAATAATCCTAACTGTCATTTATCCAATGTTCTTCATACTGCACTGTACTCTGATTCTTTCTCTCAATCAGACAGGAATTTGTTATTGTTATCTCCAGCCACACACTCTGAGCCTGAGGGTCTCTAGCGTTCTTGATCTGACCACATAAACTTTAATTGTGGTTCCTGTGGTTATCAACCCTGACCTTAAATACAGTGTACTCAATCCTCCCATTAGACAATGTGTTCTTTGCCTTTGATGTCAAGTATATATTAACTCTTTTATAAGGTCACTTTAATTTCTAGTTCTATCTATGGCCACTCATATTTCATGACTTAAGATACAATCTTCCCACATAGATTTTCTTTCTGCTCTCTCAGTATAATTACTAGGTTGGCCTCAGGAGACAAAACCCAAAGGACAGAAATGTATGGCAAGATGATTCAGCCCCTACCTTCATGGAAGTGTCTCTTGGTGGATTCAGAACTCTTCGGTCCCAGTTTGTTTCCCTGTAGAACTTGGAAAGGGCTCATAATTAATAGTTTCTCAACTTTCTCAAGGATCTAATTTTGGCATAAACAAAACCATTTGTAACTTCTCATGTTCTGATTAGTTTTATTGTACTCCTGGCAAGTGTGTATGTGTGTGTGTGTGTGTGTGTGTGTGTGTGTGTGTGTGTGTGTGTGTGTGTGTATGCGTGTAGCTGGGATAGAACCAAAGGCCATATAGCTCAACTATTGAGCTATATGTCCAGAAAAATTAATTCCTTATTAAAAGAAGGTATACTGGAGTGATGGCTCAGCTGTTAGGAGCACTTGTTACACTGTCAGAGGAACTGGGTTCAGTTTCCAACATTGCTAATAGCCATCTGTAATTCCAGTTCTAAATGATTTGATGCCCTCTTCTGGCCACTATGAACACTTACATACAAAGTACAGAGGCATACATGCAGGTAAAACACATAAAATAATTAAATTAAATAAAATAAGTTAATTAATTTAAAAAATCCAGGCAGTGGTGGCATACACCTTTAATTTCAGCATGAGGGAGGCAAAGGCAGGCAGATCTCTGTGAGTTTGAGGCCAGCCTGGTCTACAGATTGAGTTCCAGGACAGCCAGGGCTACACAGAGAAACCCTGTCTGGAAAAGCCTAAATAAATAAATAAATCTGAAAAGAGAAAGAGAGTGTATGTAGTGGTTTGACTAGGTTTGGCCCCCATAGACTCATGTATTTGAATGCTTGGCTCACAGGGAGTGACACTAGTAGGAGGTGTGTCCTTGTCAGAATAGGTGTAGCCTCATTGGAGCAAATTGTCACAGTGGGGGTGGGCTTTGAGGACTCCCAGTGCCCAAGCTCCACCTAGGATGGAAGAGAGCCTCCTCCTGGGGAGGAGCCTATGGAGGATGGTCTCTCCTGGCTGCCTTCAGACCAAGATGTAGAACTCTCAGCTCTTCCAGCACCATGTCTGACTGCACGCTTCCATGCTTCCCATCATGATGATAAGGGCCTGAACCTCTGAAACTGTAATCTAGCTCCAATGAAATGTTCTCCTTGTAAGAGTTGCCAAGGTCATGATGTCTGTTCACAGCAATGAAAGCCTAACTAAGACAGTGTACAATCCTTCTAATGTATTAATAATTACTATGAAAGTTCAGGGGCAAAACTGACGTTTCTTGGCTAAACTTAGTGAGGACGTCTGTACCTATGAGTCAGAGTGTAGCCTCCCTGGCAGAAACACTGCTGCAGGATGCTAGCTGAACACCTCAGAATAGAACACAGTGACGCTCACACTGTGACTTCTGTTATCTTTGTCTTTCCACTGCTTTACACCGCCTTCACTGGAACATCGTCTACCCTCCTGGACCACTCTGGGTAACATACAAGGGAGACAGGGGCTTTTCTTGGTGCTCTTAGATTGATTAATAGAAGAATTTAAGAATAAACTGAAATGGAAGCTCAAGGACAATCTTATTGGAATTTTAAAAAGAACTCCCTTCAGGACAGAGAAGCTGTAAATCTCAGCAGATGCACAGAACAAAATGGAGGAGAAAATCTATGTTATCTAAACTGGCACTGAGGTTAGACACATGGTGAACAAGCATCCACGGGGTAGAAAGAGAGGCTGCAGAGAAATTATAAAGAAGTCCAAAATATAGGGGAAGCTTAAGTTATTAAAGCATGCTTATAAAGCAAATAGAAAGAATAAATACAGTATTCTTTTGCCCACGCCTTTTTACTACTCACCTCACTGAGGAGACAGAGAACACAAGCATTTTTGCTGTGGACATTTCAGTACAGTATATGGCTTGGATGGTTTTCCCTAGTACATCATCCTTTTGCCAAAGAGTGGAGGACAGATCCTCACCTGGGGCCCCAGCTGTCAAAAGGACACTTTTGAAGGGCTTTCCTTCTCATCCTGCAAGCTCATTACTGAATTGACTGACACTTGAACATGTTTTCATAGTAACTGGTAGCATTAATACACGTATACTCATGACTGTGTGTACCAAATGACATCTGCCTAGTGTTTCACTGACCATTGGGCAGACCTGTATAGGTCGGAGGTTGTCTTGTATAAAGCCAAAGGTATGCTGGCCTTCCTGTCCTTTGTCCAAGGTCAGGCAAGGACTGTTGATGTGTGGTCTCATTCTCAAGTCTCCACTGGACTCATTTTTAGGAAACACTTAGAGGCCAGAACTCTTGTTGTGTCTTTATCCTTTCTGAACTCTGCTCTCCATACAGCAACATGAAGTAGGACTAGGGAGGGGGTGGACAATGAGCTTCTATTCTATAAAGAATTTAATGGAGGAAAGAAATAACCCAGTTCAAAGAAATGGCCAGGGTAGAGAGTGGGGGTCAGTAGGAATGTGCTTGCTAAGCATATTCAGGGTCCTAGGTCTGTCTTATCACACTCAGGGGGGGAAGGGCATGAAGACAAAAAATTTTCAACTAAGTCTCTGCTTAAAGGAGAAATTCCCATGAGAATCCATGTCATGCTATGGCAATCACGTGCAAGGTGACTACAATGTTTTGTAAGAACCTGACATCTCCAGCCCTGCTTAGAAGTGTTTCCCTGCTTATCAGTCAAAGCCCCCGAGTTTCTCTCCTGGAAGACACATGAGAGATGAACAAAGTTCAATTGCTTTTACTGGCTTTAAAAAGCCAAATGGGACATCTTCCTGCAAACTGCCAAAGTTCCCTGCCATAACAGTCCCCAGGAAACCAATCCTAAGTTTTGTCAGGGCTCACAGCATGGGGATTTTCAGTAACATCTGGGGCCTCATTAAAAGTTGACAGGCAATTCCAGTCTCCACTTCATTTGCACAAATTACAGAGCCTCTGAGGACCAGCCACAGAGATGCAGGCATCTCAGGCTGATGCGTACACAGCAATAAGATGGAGAAATCACAGCTACTCACCCTGAAGCAACGGTCCCCGGGTAGTTTTCTGCTTACTCTCAAGTCTAAACTTGAGTGTCTGCCTAGGAATCAAGACCTACAGTGAAGTACTGTAGGTGTCCCTGTGTTTCCACAAGACCCAAAGGTTCTAGAGACCCAAGAGGCCAAATGTTACAGAAACACTGACATTCTGCCTTACAGAGAATGGCCTCCACAAGACTTTCATGATATACAAGGATGTCTGTCACCTCTTCCTCCACTGTAGTGTTCAATACCTTGTCATGCAAATGACTCATTAACTTTTATCTGACTAAAGCCACAGCCTTAAGAAGATATGGTGGCACACACCTTTAATCCCAGTACTTGGGAGGTAGAGGCAGGTGGATTTCTGAGTTCAAGACCAGCCTGGTCTACAGAGTGAGTTCCAGGACAGCCAGAGCTACACAGAGAAATCCTGTCTCGAAAAACCAAAGCCAAAAAAAAAAAAAAAAAAGGAGGATAGGAACACAGGGTCTTCTTCAAAGATGTGTTCTTCCTGCCTCAACAGATACTGTGCTCAGTAACTCTGTGAGGGAGAAACAAGCAAGAGGGTGAGACACAGCCCATGAGGAGAGTGCTTGCCCCCAGCATGGCAAAACAGCACAGAACAAAACACAACAAAACAAAGCAAAACTCTCCACAAGTGGGTTGTCCAGAAGACTCAGGAGGTAAAGGCATTTGCTGCCTAATGGCATGGGTTCTGTGACCTGAGCTCAGTCCCAGGTAACCAGAAGATGGAAGGGGGGTCCAAGCCCCTTCCAAAGTTGTCCTCTGGCTTCCACACACATGCTGGGCCATAGGTACCCACACAGCATACACATGTGCATGCACATGCTTAAAGTAAGTAAGTAAATGTACTACCATAAAAATTAAGAATAAATGAAAACAAAACAAAAAAAGCAACGCATGTATGTGAGGGGTGAGTGGGAGAGAGAGAGAGAGAGAGAGAGAGAGAGAGAGAGAGAGAAAGAGAGAGAGAGAGAAAGAGAGAGAGAGAGAAAGAGAGAGAGAGAACCTATGGAAGTCTGAGACTTTGAGTTCTCCCAGAGCTGGAGTTACAAGCAATTGTGAGAACCCTGTTCTGGGAACCCACCTAGAGCAATATGTACTCTTGGCCACTGAGCCATCTTCCAGGCCCTGTTAGCTATTTTTTGTTTGTTGCTTTTTTTGTTTTGTTTTCATTTGGGGCCTCCCTTCCACCATCTGGTTACCTGGGACTGAACTCAGGTTTTGTTTTGTTATGTTTTGTTCTGTGCTGTTTTGCCATGCTGGGGACAAGCACTCTCCTCATGGGCCATGTCTCACTCTCTTGCACTGATCACCTCTCTTCTCTCTGCATTGGTCCACAGTGCAGATCAGGGGACCTGTGTGCTCTGCCCACTGCACTCTCCCCAGCCCCAGATCAGCAATGGATTTAAGCTGGAGCTGAGCCTCCTCTCGGGGGTTGTCTAGCACACAGTCTTTAGGTACCACCCTGGTTGTCATTATCACTTATGACAGCTACTTCTGCTGTCCCTACTTCTTTCCTCAAGGATCATATCACACATGAAGTTTCCTGAGTCTGTTTGTAGTCAGGCAGCTGCTTATCTCAGGAAGAAGAAACCTACTAATGGAAGGACTCTTCAACAACCTGATGCACCCACCTTCTTGTTTTAGTGGAAGGCTGCTTTCTTAAGGTTCTTTTCTTAACATTTATTTCATTTTTGTGTATGGGTGTGTATGTATGTGAGCATACATCTCCATGATTGGTTTATATGGTGTTGGTGATTGGAACTATGGCCTTGTGCATGATAGGAAACCACTCTACCAACCGAAGTACCTGAGCGGTACCTACATGTAGTTTTGAAGACAGCATCTCAGTATGTAGACAAGACTAACCTGGAACTCAAGATCCTACTGTCTCAGCCTCCCAAGTGTTAGGATAACAGGCATGAACTACCAGGCCAAGTTATCCTTTATGCATGGAATACCTACTATGTGTTAGTGCTAGACGACATTTAGGACTCAATGCAACCTTTGAAAATTCCCAGACAAGGGAGAGAAATGGCATTCAGATACTTCAAGATAAATGCAAGAAAGACTTGATGTTATAGGTTGATTATCATCATTTTTTCTTCTCTAAAATTTCTCCAGGTAAAAAAAGACCCACGTGTTTGGAATCAGATTGAAGATACAAGGGAAATTACCACAGGGTTCCTAACCCATACCCAGGAAAGTGTACTGTGACCCGCCTCTTATCTAAAGCCTAAGCAAGGCTTTGTGCACAGCAGGGGCTGGTGGATGCTTGAGATATAAGATGGCTACAGCTTCTATTAATTGGGCATCCTCTAGGTCAGGCAAAAAGCAGGATGAAGCCACAAGATTGTTGTGCAAAGAGATTTGTTTCCTGTCGTTTTTCAGTGGTCACACATTGATTGACATACTATATGTGCATAGTGAATATCTGGGTCTGAAAGAGAGAACAGAGTCCCCAGCTCAAGGAAAGTTTGATATGGAGCTAGAGACAGGGACTTGTTCCAAGAAATCACATATACTGTGCCAGACTCCTCATAACAATGGGTTTCATGAAAAATTTCTGGGTTGTAGAGGTGGCTCCATTGGAAAAGGTACTTGTCACCAAGCCTGAAAACTTGGATCCCAGGGACTCACATGGAAAAGAAAAGTGACTCCTACAAGTTGTCATCCAATAAACACACACACACACATACACACACACACACACACACACACACACACACACACACACACGGGCACACTGCACACAGGGAAGAGAGAAGAGGGAAGGAGGGAGGGAAGAAAAAAGGAGAGAGAGAATATGTTAATAAACATAATCTTAAAAATTAAAAAAGGATTAATTTAGGCCTATTTATTAAAGAGAAAATAAGCCCAGAGACACCAACTCACAGAGCACCCACCAAGTAGGATGAAAAATGCACCAGTACTATGATCTTGGTTCCTCCACTTTGTGCAGTGACTCTAGCTTTTCATTGGACTATCTCTGGGTGCACAGAGCCCTTTTCTATAAGTTACGGCTTCATTTCTTGGCCAATTGTTTCACTGGGGTTGTGTCACCCAAGTGTTTCATGAGAAGAGTATATGGGGGCCCAGCCCAATATCTTCAAATTCTGAGTCTCCAGTTCAACCAGGAGGCTGGAACTTAGGTCATAACCCTCCACTAATCTCTTTCAGGATTGGCCCAAAGCACCTGCTGTGTTCTCTCTCTCTCTCTCTCTCTCTCTCTCTCTCTCTCTCTCTCTCTCTCTCTCTTTCTCTCTCTCTCTCTGTCACCCACTGCTCCTACAGCATTAATCACTGATCAACATTTATTTAGGTCTTAATACTCTGAACTAGGTTTCAGTGTAGGAAGAGTATTTTCTTTCTTTTAAAACCATTTTGATATATATTCTTTAATAAGCTCTCTCTCACACATTCTATTGATTCTCTTCACCCACATTTCTTCTGTTTCCTTCCAACTCACTTGGAATGCTTTCTTCCAAACCCATGCACTGTTTTGGTCATCCTGGTTTGAATACTTGATCTTTCAACTAAGACCACTCTGAAAGACTCCATCATTTAGGGAATCTTTCAACTAAGACCTCTCCAAAAGGCTCCATCATTTAGGGAATAGCTCAGACACAGTTGCCTTGTCTTTGCTATTGCCCAAAGACAATTGCTTTCCCTACTGAATGCTACAACATTGAGGTCTACCCAATTTGCTTTCATGTGGAATGCCCGACAGTGCACCTTTGGATTATTTCCCCAAGATTACCATCATAGTTCCACCATCTGACATGAGGTGGCGGTCCATGCTTATTGTCCTGGCTGCCCTAAGTTTAAAAGTTTCATTGCATAGATGATATAATGCTAACCTGCATAGCTAGTCTTTGCTACTTTGTGGGTTCTTCCTCCCATCCTTTATTCCACCCCTCCCCAGTTTCACTCCCTAACACTAGATAGGAGAGGAAAAAGGTTAGAGAGGAGAGAGAGAGATCCCTGAATCTAATGTTTTAATTTTGTTTCTTCTTTGACCATTGCTACTAACAAACCACAACTAACCTCCCTAAATGACTAACAACATCAACCCCACCTCTCAGTGCTCTAGCATTTATCGATCCTTTAAAAACTTCCAAACTTTTATTCCAAATGTCACACAATAACAGAAACATGCCACTGCTAGAGCATGAGACAAACCATAGTCAGCTACTGCGGACAATCCAAAGCAGCCCCATATCTCCACCCCTGGAATTAAAATGAAAACTCATTCTTATAATATTTGTTTTTATTATTTAATTAATATTTCATTTAATTAAATTAAAATTTAATATTTAATTTAATTAATATTTAAAGAAACACACCTGGGACTAAAATGAAAACATGTTATTATAATATTTGTTTTTATTATTTAATTAATAATCATTTGATTAATTAAATTAAAATTTAATATTTAATTTAATTAATATTTAAAGAAACCAAAATTCCAGAATTCTCACTACAAACATTTAGTGTTCTGCAGATTTAGAAACACTTTAAAAAGACATACAGTGGACCTAAAAAATTGAGGGTGGGAGATCAATCCATACAAGGAGCAAAGGACAGGTTCAGTTGTAAAGTTCTTGAAAATATATTGGTCTGGTCAAATGGATTTGAAAATTTACAAAGTTACTGAGAAAATCCTACAGCAGTTAGTGTCAGTAAATGTAAAAGAGCTGTAGGGATTCTTGGGGCTTCTGGCATATCTGCAGACTTTCATACCCCACATTGTCCAAATTGCCTATCCTTTGTATTACTTGATAAAGAGGAGTGTCATGTGGGATTGAGACAGAAGGTCTCAAGAAGCTTATAGGAGGCTAAGATCCTTGTGGGACAGGCTAAACAGTTGCATGCCCTATTATCCCAGGGTCCCTTTGGGTTAGAAGTTATCATACACTCAGAAAGCTACATTGGTCTCAAGATAAAGAGAAATCAACTTAGTAAGGACCAGGGAGCTTTCTCCCTTGTAGATTAGATATCATATACTGGAAGGTGGCCCATGGGTGCAATAGTGGTACAAGTGTTATGGAATATCCAACCACTTTCTGGTTGGATTTAAGTTCTGTTCTAGAGAAGGAAACACATGCGTGGTACTGAAAATCTGGACAAGAACCCACAATTGGGAACTTGCAGGTCTTAGATGCTGTTTTATTTACTGTTATTCTATGAAGAGACACCACGACCAAGGCAACTCTTATAAAAGAAAGCATTTAATTGGGGACTTGTTTACAGTTTCAGAGGATTAGCCCATGATTGTCATGTTGGGAATCCAATAGGCATGGCACTGGAGCAGTAGCTGAGATTTTTTGCATCCTGATTCACAGAGAGCAGGCAGAGAAAGAGACACTGGACGTGGCATGAGCTTTGGAGACACACCTCCTCCAACACAGCCACACCTTCTAATCCTTCCCAAACAGTCTATCAACTGATGACTAAACATTCAAATATGTGAGTGTCTTGGTTATGGTTACTATTGCTGTGATGAAACACCATGACCAAAGCAACTAAAAGATAAAAAGGGTTTATTCAGCTTATGCTTCCACATAAGATAGTTAAGTATCAAAGGAATTTAGGACAGGAACTCAAGCAGGGCAGGAACCTGGAGTCAGGAGCTGATGCAGAGACCATGTTGCTTTGCTCAGCCTGCTTTCTTATAAGAACCAGGACCACTAGCCTGGGCATGGCACCACCTATAATGATCTGGGCCCTTTCCTATTAGTCACTAATTAAGAAAATGCCCTATAGGCTTACCTACAGCCTGATCTTATGGAAGCATTTTCTTAATTGAGGTTCCCTTTTTTCTGATTACTCTAGCTTGTGTCAAATTCACATATAACTAGCCAGTGCAATAAGCCTATGGAAGGCATTCTCATTCAAACCACCACAGATGTCATCAGAGAACTTTCTTTGTGTATTGAATGGTGTAAATTCAAAAACTCACCACTGGTCAAAGTGCAGAGAATAAGTATCTATGAAGTGCAGCCAGTCACAAATGGGATGTCTATGCTATATCCTCCAGGCTCAAAGACACCATGGAAGAGGGGGTGAAAAAATATAAGAGTCAGAGGTTGTTGGTCTTCATTTCCACCACTGCTGAGGAGTGGGAACACCCCTGCCCATATGCTGATATTTCAAGAGGCAAAACGCAGGGCTTTCTGCTCAGAACTGGAGTGCAGCCAGAGTCAGAATGTCTCTTAGGGAAAGCAGAGTGCAGGGATCCCAGTTCATGTTCTTCTGAACGAGAAGCAGTGAGATCTGGAACAGGTGCTGTGATTCTCTAACTCCTGTGTACCCAGAGACTACTGGGAATCTCGAGGAGTTGGGAAAAGGGATCTGAGGATGCTCCCTGAGCCTAGGATGAGGTAGAATCCTGTTTAACTCCAAGTGGGTGTTAAAGTATGGAGAGTCCGGAAGAAAGGCCTTCTATGGGATATCTAGGTGCTACTCTCTATGGCAAAGGCCTCCCCAACCCTGGGTGGTGATCTTGATGAAGGAGAGAGTCCTTGCTTGTCTGGACTGTTTTGTTCATGGTGGATGAGAATGCATATGTCTTACTTGGGGTGTCTATATACTTCTGGGTGTTGGGCCACCTGCAAATGGAGTCAGGAGGTTATTAAATTTTAAAAGAGGATATGAAGCTTGGGGGATAGGGAGGTGGGGTGAATCTGAGAAGAATTGAGAGAAGGAGTTGGAAAATTCGAGGCAATCTGCAACTGCGGTACAGATGCTACAGCCCAGGGCCCGTCACCATGCCTTGGAAATGTCTAGAACCAGCCTTCCCAATGAAGACTGTCATTTCCAATATTGGATTGATTTCTATACCAGTCCATGATTGAGTCGGAATAACTGGTCTCATTATAAGGACTTCTCAATTAATTAATTTTTTGAAGGCAGTTTCCACAGTCTCCATGTTCTCTGTCCCACAAGGTCTAAAAGCTTGAGGCAAGACATCTTGTCCAATCTGGGATATAGGTCAGGAACAGACATCCAATATAGCTTTCCTGTCACCATTGTCAGGGCACTCAGCAAGCCCACAGGTCAGCATCATTCTTTGTCCCAGCATCAGCATGTCTCACCAATTGCTCTGGCAGCTGGCATGTTCCTTTAGCATCCTGTAGAAAAAAGACAAACATGCCCTCTTCCCCATATTAAATATCTGATCGAGACCATGCCATATGCCTGTAAGTGGATCCTTCCATTTTACCTAGGCATAAATATGCCCAGCTGTAGGGTGCCATAGACACTCAGCAGAGAGTTCCTTGGCATCCAAATTTTAAATAAAAAACATGATTTAAATAATTTTGTGTTGTACGGGAATATAACTCCCCCTTTTTTATTTTATGAAGATATTATTTTTAAGTTCCACAATACCTTCTCCTTGAGAATTACAAGGAATTCAAATAATATGGAAATATTAAATTGTTGACAGAAAGTCTCAAATGCATGACTGTAATAGCCAGTTCCATTATTTGTTTTAATCTGATTGGGAACACCAAGCATAGAAAAACAATGCAGGCAATGACTAATTATATTTTTAGTTGATTTTCCTGTTAAAGCAGTTGCAACTAGAAAGCCTGAAAAGGTGTCAATAGTCATATGTACATATTTTAATTTTCCAGAATCAGAAATATGAGTAACATCCGTTTGTCATAATTGGTTAGATATAAGTCCTTGAGAATTAACACCATTATATGGTACAGGTAGAAACTGAGGACATTCAGGACAAGTCTTTACAATTTGACATGCACATTTTCTAGAAATACCAAATTATTGTCTCAAGCTATTACAATTTGGTGATGTAAAGAATGAGATGGTTTGATCCATTGTTCTTGTGTAAGGCCTATAACCTTCTTGGTATACAAATCTGCTGCGGCATTGCCCTCACTAAGGGGTCCGAGCAACCCAGTATGAGCTCTTAAATGTCCTGCAAAATAAGGAACTGTGCATTCTCTTAAATTGAGTTGTATTTGCATAAATAATTGCAAAATTTGAGAATTAGCAGTATCAAAAAAAGGAACAGTTTCAAGTAATTGTAAACCATGAGCTATATATTGGCTATCAGTATATAAATTAAAAGCTTGATTTTTTTTTAGCATTTCAAAAACAGCAGCTACAGCGTGTAGTTCAATTACTTGTGCTGAAGCAGGGGGAAACTCAATAGAATGAACATGTGATCCAATCTCATATGCTGCCTTCCCATTAAATGAGCCATCTGTAAATACAGCAAGTGCATTACCTATGGGCTGCATGTATAAATTTACAGGAAATACAAAAGCATGCATAGAGGCAAAATGCAACAACTTATCTTTTGGATAATGATTATCAATTTTCCCTGAAACATTTGCGAATATAATTGGCCAAATATCAGCATTTTGCAATAATCAATTTAATTGCTGTTTGGAATAAGGAATAAATATGTCATCAGGTTCTTTCCCAAAATACTTTCTTGATTCTATTCTACAGTTCTGTATTAACACAGCAACAGCTTCATAATAAGGTGTTAAAACTTTACTTGGAGATGAAGAAAGATGAATCTATGTTAATGGTCTCTTTTACCAAAGAACTGCTATGGGCACATGAGTTGTAGCAAGGATACAAACAATCAACAAATGATCATAGTCTATATAATATATCTGTTGTTGGCTAATAGCTTCCTCTACTTTCTGTAAAACTATTAGTCCCACATCAGTTAATTGTTGAGGGGAATTAGGATTTGCACCTCCCTTGAGAATATCAAACAGAAGTTTAAGTTCTCCTGTGGTAAACTTAAGATGAGGTCTTACCCAATTAATATCTCCTAACAACTTTTGAAAATCATTTAAAGTAAGTAAATTATCCTTTTTTACTTGAATTTTCTGTGCCACAGTTTGTCTAGGATACAATCGATGTCCCAAATATTGAAAAAGATATTGCCCTTGAATCTTTTCTGGAGTAACGACTACTCCCCAATAATTTAAAGCTTGTTGTATAAGAGCAAAGGCTTATAGTAAAACCTCCTCAGAGGGTTCAGCTAATAAAATATCATCCATAAAATGACTAATATACACAGAAGGATAAAAGGTCCTAACCTCTTGTATTGAACAGCAACAAATTTTTGTCACAAGGTAGGACTATTAGCCATTCCTTGAGGCAAAACTTTCCAATGATATTGTTTCATGGGTTCTTTAAAATTACAAGCAAGCTCACTAAATGCAAACCTTCCACAATCACTAGGATACAAAGAAACAATATAAAAACAATTCTCTAAATCCATAATTCTATAAGAATTTCCTGGAATGGCAGCTAGAGTAGGCAGCCAGGCTGTAATGCCTCTGCAAGTTCCATAGCCTATCAACCCTTAGCAAATCTTGCAACAATCTCCACCTGCCATATTTTTTCTTAATTACAAATATGTGTGAGTTAGAATCCTAAGCCTGTGATTGAACTGCAAACTGCAGCCAATGGAACACTGGCAGTTTAACTATAATCCTCAAGTTTCCCTTGCAACACCAGATAACAACCATAACTTTGGAAAGCAAAACTCAACCTTCAACAAACAATCCAGTCTCTCCAAAGTCAAGTGATTCACCCCCATGCTACAAAGTTTTGGTTGCCAATTCATGCACACGAACGCATGATGGTGCAGCCTCTAATACCTCACCAAAGAGACACTGCCCTAAATCCTATCTTTTATAAGTCTGGTTTCTAGGATAAGAATTACATAAAATATTACCCAATTTAAATGTATCTTTAGAGACCTGTTTCCCTGGGTTGGCTCATGTCACGTGTTGCTGTCTAGAATGACTCCAACCCTGAGTTACCAGTTTTAAGCCAACTATCTTTTACCAAAGTTACATTTTTTAAATCATACCCAATAACTTATAAGCCAATAATCTATAACCAAGACATGCAGAACATATTTATACTTTTAAAACCAGTCAGAAACAAAAATGAAGTAGCTGCACATTTACTTATTTAGACCAGACAAAATTTAACTTTCTCTAGTTGTAATTTCAAGAGAGGAGCACCTTGTCACCTACTGAACCCAATAATCACAATCACAGAGATTTTTCTAGGAGAAACAGCCATCAGCTCCCTTATCACAGAAGCCAAGAAGCTGCTGGCCCCTTTAAGAGCACCTTGTGCAGACAATTAGCCTCTGGCAGGGCTTCTCCACCTGTGCTTGACTCCTAGCTACAGGTGCGGGGCTCCAAAGGCCAATTGAGACTGCCTTTTTCTTTTCTTTTCTCCCCCCACCTTCTTTTTGAACATGAAACACAGAGCAACATTTAAGCAAAAAAACAAAAACAAACATAAACTGACAGACACGGACAGATTGGTGCACCAAGAACATACAATACACAAAGAGGAAAGAGAATTAGATGTCCCAAAGGGACTCAGATATCCTACCTAAGAGACCCAGAACTAGAACTAAGCATTTCTTCTGTAGGGGCCAGAGAGGAGGCAGGACGTCTCCCAACCTTCTTCTGTCCCTAGGAGAGCTATGAAACAGCTTACATTCATTTTCCTTCTCCGGATAGTCGGGGAGGATTGCTTTTCTCAAACCCACTCTCTCATGTCTAGGGTGTAAACTATCTCTAGTCAGGATCCAAAGACTAAAAGCACCTATGAGAATTACCTTCGCTTCTCTAGATTTTAGCATAACTCTAAACACATACATAAAACACATTTTACCATTACCTTGTCCTTCTACAAGGTTTATTCACCACTGGCTCATCTTTTTTCATTAATAGTTCCTTCTTGAGGAAACCAAGGACAGACATTAATTAACAAATTCAAAAAACTTAATAAGATCCTTTTTCTTTACCTGAGTTCCTTGTGTCTTGAGGGACTCCTTGAGACCCTGTAAGAATAAGTCATGCTTACTCAATTCATGTCCCATATTTTTGTTGCTCTATCTTACCTCAATGGATCAGACTCACAGACGGGCAATCTGTGGCAATCACAATGCGTGGATCTCCTTATGCAACCTCGGGGAAGCCCAGCAATCCTATGGTTGGGAGGACGTCCCTGGGTGAGCAATGTTCAGTTGGACCCCTGTACTCAGGCCCCACGTCTGGGCGCCAACTGCCCCAGCCTGCAGGGGTTCAGAGGGAACCTGAGGAGGAGGCAAAAGAATGGGGGACAGGAGACTCGAAGGAGAGCAAGTCTATATTCTGATCAAGCTCTCAAGGTTTATTTCAGTACAGCAGCTTAAAAAGACAGGCAGGCATGAAGGTTACACATGGCCCAAGGCCAACCCACTACTGTAATCGGTTTTCAGGAACTACCAGACGTTCTTTCAATTTCTGGGACCTGAGACCACAGACGCCCTGTCCTTTCTATCCTTGCACCTTAACTGACTAAACTTCACAGAACAGTGGGTAATTTCATGGGTTTGGCTTTCGGCATCTCACGGATTTGGCTCCCAACAAGTATAATTTTCCCTTTACTCATACTTTTGCTAGTAAACCCAATAAAAGCTTACTGGTTCGCTGAGTTGGACTTTGGTGCAGCCATTACTTTGATCTTTCAAGGGTTCTCTTTCTGTGGTGAGTAGATGTGTGTACTGCCTCATCCCAGGAAAAGTCTGTCACACAACAGCTGTTTTTTCTTTCATCCTGTACATATTTGTTAAGCCCTACTGCATGTCAAATAATATGCAGCCACTGGAGAAACAATTAGAAATAAGCAAAATTCATTCAGCTTTGCTCCCAGTCTGGGTCCCTGCCTTTCTGAGTCTCTCCATCGGAATGACATAGAGAATGCTCAATAAATAGAAACACAAGTCTTCTCCTCTACCAAGCTTGAGTCAGCTTCTTTTGTGCACAAAACCTATCCTTGGGGCTGCAGACAGGAAGCAGGTCAGAACCCATTCCTCCCTCCAGAGAAACTATCCCCCACTCTTTCCCCTGTATCATATGATTTGATTAGGGACTATGTAGATACTTCCCCTTCTTTAATTGATCTCAAACACATGATCTTAAAAAAAAAATCTGGAGGAGTTGCCAAGAACAAAATAATCATTACCAGTAACCAAAAATCATCATGTATTTATGCATTTATTTCACAATATGTGAATGATGTCACCTTCTGTGATAGTTTGAATAATGGCTCCCATGTATTTGAATGCTTAGTCACTAGGGAGTAGCACTAACTGAGAGGGATTAGGAGGTATGGCTTTGTTGGAGTAGGTTTGGCTTTGTTGGAAAAGAATGTCACTGTGAATGGGCTTTGGGGTTTCAAAAGCCCAAGACAGTTCCAGTGGCTCACTCTTCTTGCTGCCTATGGACCCAGGCATTGAACTCTAAACTACTTCTCTAGCACTATGTCTACCTATGACACCATGTTTCCCAACATGACAATAATGAACTAAACCTCTGAAGCTGTAAGCAAACCCCAATTAAATGGTTTCCTTCATAATAATTGCTATGGTCATAGTGTGTCTTCACAGCAATAGAACACTGACTAAGATACCTTTCTTTGCCTGGAATTGTTAAAAGTAGAATTAAGTTCCAAATATCCATCTTTCATCTCTAGCACATAGTAGGTATCCCATAAATATTTTAAAACAAAGCAGACCTGGTAACTCATCCCCAGCACTTGAAATGCCAAGGCAAAAAGATCTTGAGTTCCAAATCTGTCTTGGCTACCCCCCCCCCCATATATATTTAGGCCTGGAGATGTCTTGATGTGGAAATAAAGACTATGTCCTAGGTAATCCTTATCTCCCACTCAGAGAAGACCCAGCACCAGCAATCACACATGACTCATTCACTCTGTCTGTCTGTCTATCATTATCACCATCGTCATCAAGGGTACTGGGTGGGACCATGCCAAGGTGTCCCCCTGAGAAATCACACTGTGCAACAGATCTGGTATAAGATTTATTTGGGGGAAAATAAAGGGGGTAAGGGCCTGGTGAAGAGGTAGAGGAAGACCAGTAAACATATAGTCAGCCAGATGTATGGGAGCAGAGCCCTGAGGGCAGAGAAGGGGGGGGGGACAGAGTGATAGGCATTTTCTCTCCCTCAATGACACAGATATTGGCCAAATTAGACCAGATTAAAGGTAAATAAAGGCAGGTTTATTTGGTTTTTGTTTGTTTGTTTTCTTTTTTCTTTTCTTTTTTTTTTTTTTTCGAGACAGGGTTTCTCTGTGTAGACCTGGCTGTCCTGGAACTCACTCTGTAGACCAGGCTGGCCTCGAACTCAGAAATCCACCTACCTCTGCCTCCCAAGTACTGGGATTAAAGGCGTGCACCACCACTGCCCGGCTAAAGGCAGGTTTATGAGGAGGCAGTTCTTGGGTGAGTTCACTGATCTCACAGGTAGAGGTCAGTGAAGTCACACATACAGGCCAAAGCAAGGAGATTTTATAGAGTTTAGGCAAGGAATGATGCCAGCTAGGAGCTGGGATAGTGTCTATACATGGTCAAAAACTCAGCCCCTGGGCAAGCACTCTTGGGTGGGTTGTTGGAAACTGGGAGACGAGGAATGATGACTTGCTAGCCTAGAGTTTTCTCCAAGCATATGGGGGAGTTTCCTCTGTGCAAGTAGGGTTGGGGGAAAGAGGGCTGATGGGGTTTCCCAGTTTGTGCAGGAGATGAGCAGGTTTTCTAGTCATACACAGAGAAGAACAGAAATAGGGAAAGAGAGACTGGCCAGGAACACACGAGAACAGAGAAAGAATTGGGGTGGCAAGCAGTCTGTTTCTACACAGCCCACACCTGGCAGCAGCAGGTAATGACAGCAGATGATGACGCAGGCCATTGCCACCTGTGAGCTAACACTGTGGGTGATGATATGATGATGCACAGGACAGGAGGGCTCAAAGGATGCCACCTACATCTGAAATATCCATCTCAGGAAAATTAAAGAATAATAATCTGCATTTTATAGGGATGTTGTGATTAACAGTGTCCAGCCACCCAAGTTGAATAAGAGAATAGTTTACTTGCTGTTTTTTAAAAAATATAAATTTATTTTTATTTTTAATTATATGTATGAGTCCGTGTGTGTGTGTGTGTGTGTGTGTGTGTGTGTGTGTGTGTATGTATTTGGGAGAGAGGGGGAAGATAGAGAGAGAGAGAGAGGGAGAGAGAGAACCTATGGAAGTCTGAGGCTTTGGGTTCTCCTGGAGCTGGAGTTACAAGCAGTTGTGAGAACCCTGTTCTGGGAATCCACCTAGAACAATATGTACTCTTGGCCACTGAGTCATCTTCCAAGCCCTGTTAGCTATTTTTTGTTTGTTGTTTTTTTGTTTTGTTTTCATTTATTCTTAATTTTTATGGTAGTACATTTACTTACTTATTTTAAGCATGTGCATGCACATGTGTATGCTGTGTGGGTACCTATGGCCCAGCATGTGTGTGGAAGCCAGAGGACAACTTTGGAAGGGGCTTGGGCCCCCTTCCACCTTCTGGTTACCTGGGACTGAGCTCAGGTCACAGAACCCATGTCATTAGGCAGCAAATGCCTTTACCTCCTGAGCCTTCTGGACAACCCACTTGTGGAGAGTTTTGCTTTGCGTTGCTATGTTTTGTTCTGTGCTGTTTTTCCATGCTGGGGACAAGCACTCTCCCCATGGGCTGTGTCTCACCCTCTTGCTTGTTTTTCCCCCACAGAGTCACTGAGCACAGTATCTATTGAGGCAGGAAGAACACATCTTTGAAGAAGACCCTGTGTTCCTGTCCTCTTAAGGCTGTGGCTTTAGTCAGGTAAAAAGGGCAGTGCTGAATGAGTCATTTGCATGACAAAGTTTTGAACACTACAATGAAGGAAGAGGTGTCAGAGCCCAACATGACATCGCTGTGTACCAGAAGCATGGGAGGCCATGGAGACCTTGCTCTGCATAGCAGAATGTCACAGTGCTTTCTGTAACATATGACTGCTTGGGTCTCTGAGACTTTTGTGTCTTAGGGAAACAGAGGGCTACCTCCAATACTTCACTGTAGGTCTTGCTTCCTAAGCAGACACTAAGGTTTAGGCTTGAAACTAAGCAGGAAAAACATCTGGGGACCATTGCTTCAAAATGAATAGTTGTGATTTCTTCATCTTAGCCTGTGGCTGTCTATGCATCAGCCTGAGATGCCAGCATCTCTGTGGCTGATCTTCAGAGGCTCTGTAATTTGTGCAAATGAAGTGGAGACTGAAATTGCCTGTAAACTTTTAATGAGGCCCCAAGAGTCACTAATATGTCTCCTGCTGTGAGTCTCGGCAAAACTTAGAATTGGTTTCCTGGGGACTGTTATGGCAGGGAACTTTGGCAGTTTGCAGGAAGATGTCCCATTTGGCTTTTTAAAGCCAGTAAAAAACAATTGAACTTTGTACATCTCTCATGTGTCTTCCAGAAGAGAAACTCAGGGGCTTTGACTGAGAAGCAGGGAAAAACTTCTAAGCAGGGCTGGAGATGTCAGGTTCTTACAAAACATTATAACAGCCTCACACATAAACACTATGGCATCGCTTCAGCTGGGTTCTCTTGGGACTTTTGTGTTTAAAGGAGACCTGGCTAAGAAGCGTCTCTCTTTATGTTTTTTTTTACTTTGTTACATTAGGTTTGGAACTCAGGACAAAGAATTTTGGCCACACCTTGAATTATCTTCAGGTTCTTGAACACACATCACTAGCCAGGTATTACTACAATAATCTTTAGATAGGCTTTAGAACAACTGTGACTCCTACAACTGAAGGCTGCAATATACAGCATGCAAGACTAAAAAGGAAGGGGTGGGACAGTAATTTTTCTAGTAGTGATAAGTTACCCAGGATCCAATAAATGACTCCATACTCATGCTCACCAGAGCAATCCTAATAAAACTCAGTGAGTCATTAATCAAAACAAACAAAACAAATATGGTATCCTCACTGTGAAGATCCCAAGTGAGGATCTGCCTACTACCCTTTGAGATATTGAAGGTGTTCTAGAAATAAATATGTCATATACTCTACTGAAATGTGTATATTTTAGAAATGTCTTGTGCTCTCTGTCATCCCCTGGTGATGGGAACAGTAAGCAAAGCATGAGCAAAAGAAGACCAAAGAAACACCACCACAAGCACCCAGTAGAGACCCAGTACCGAAGTGAGGTTATTGATCAGTGACAGGACAAGGCAGTCTAGTTTGAAGACAAACCTCCTAGAAATGTAGCAGCTATAATGCAATACTTTAATTAAGGATGCATGTTTTAGTAAGACTGATAAACCAGCCTGCTTTCATATTGGGTTTGAAAGCCATCTTATAGTAAAAAAAAAAAAAAAAAATGAGATTCATTCCTGCTTATATGATTGCTCCATCTGCAAATTCAACTACAAATGGTTCTGAACTGCCTGCTCCAGGAATGGCAGTCATGTCTTTGTTTCACACAGTTATTATGACCACCTGTGGTTATGACCACCTTATGACCATCTTGCAATCATGTTTTTGTTTTAGAAGGCCATTATGACTAACTTGTTATGCTTATATTCTGTTTTTGTAATTCCATCTATTTGTCTACCAAATTTCCCATTTGAAAACCCCCTACCCCTGAGATTTAAAACCCTATTCTTGTCCACATCCAATGCTGACATCTTGAACCCCACCACAGAGGGAGATAGCTTGTGTGTGTGAATTAAAAGAAGCTTGCTTTAATTAATTGCTTGCTTTAATTAATTTATCCATGATTATTTGACCTTAGTGGTCTTTCTCCTTGCAACTTTTTGATTAACAAGACAACATGGCAGCAGATAACAGAGAATGAGTTATCTTGAAGCAGATGAGATGAAGAAGTGAGCAAGACTTAGAAAGTAGGAGGGAAGGAAATAAGTGGTACCAAAAATGGTAGCATTTCTCGGAGCCATTATGAAGAGTTTAAGATTTCACTGGATGGGAAGAACATAGATTCAGTTAGGTAATATGAGGGGCCATAGTTAGGACTGTGAAGTAAGGTGGTCCCTTCAGAAAACTAAGACAACTGAATTTCAGGGACAGTCTATGTGATTGGTCAACTCATAAGTACCTGAGAATTGCTGGGCTAGTCTGTAGAGTGAAGATAACAATAGCAATTGCTCACTAGATTCAGTGGAGGGACAAAAGCATGATGTGGTATTTAGCTGTTTGTGAGGGGACAGTAAACAGAAATTAGGATTATTATTACAGGTACAGAATTTGGTCAGTGCCTAGTACATACTTCTCCATGAGTCAGTTAGATTCCACTAAGACATGAAATCCTGTTTGGAGTCTAGACTGGATTATAGTATGCATGTGTGTCACATGCATGCAGTGCCTTCAGAATCCAGAAGGGTGAATCAGATCCCCTGGAACTAGAATTATAGAGAGTTATGAGCTGCCAAGTGAGTGCTGGAAACCAAACCTGGGTGCTCTGTAATACAGTTTGTTGAAGGCACAAAGGTCTTGCACTCACAGACCATTAGGGAACCATGAATGTTAAACATACAGGGGCCTCTCCTCAATGGAGGAGATAAAATAACTGCTTTCCTGCCCAGAAAGCTGGGAGTAAATATTGTTAACAGCCTGGCAACCTTTTGTTGTGGAGGCAGACCTCACCCACCTTTTGCTATAGAGGCAGACCTCATCTAAATCACCCATAATGTTTATCCCAGACTCTCCCTCCCTAGACTGTTATCTTTAGCTCCCAGTTAAACTCATCCTTAGGAGAGATAACACATGTATTTTATAGCCTGCTGACCTCTATGCTATCTGTCAGAAACCATACTATATTCTAGGCCTTCTAACTATAGAACCCACCTTCATGGTAGCATGTACTTTGTAAAGGAGTTTTTAAGTAGTCACATGTTAAGCTTTATTTTACAGCTGGAATAGGAATGAGTGTTGCACTAGAAACTTTTTATCAAATTGTACTGTGTTTAAAATATGCTGACAATGAACACCTGGCGTCAGACTCCCCAAGAATGATGCAGGTTGATGAAGTCAGTATGAACCAAGTTTCATTCTCATCTCTTCACGTGTTTGCTTCCCTGCCTAGACACCTGTGGAGACCCCCTCAACTGTCAGCATGCTTGATCACTTCTTATTATAGATGACAATAATCCTAGTTATCCATTAATACGTAATCAGCTGGAAGCCTTGAACTCTGTGACCTGAAAGTCTTGAGATTCCTATAGCACAGAGGGGGAGTCCAGGTATAAACACAGTTCTAAAGAATGCTTCCCATGACATGTACTACTGTTGTATAGTGCTGAGTCTGGCTTGGCCATGGCAGAAAGGGCATGTAAGATCTGGCCCTTTTATGAGGAAGGCAATGACATTCTTTCTCCTAAGAAATGGGTGACTTTGACCTGGCCCAGGGCCAAGATTAGAAACTACATGCCCGGGCAAAAATCCCAACCAGCTACATTCCTACGGGTGACTTTGACCTGGCCACAGGACCAGAGGCAAAACGTTTCAGGAACCAGAAACGTTTTGCCACCAACCTGTAAATAGCTTAGAACAAACCTCACTTCCCCATAATGCAAATTCTTTCGTTCCCCACCCCTTGCTTTGTAAACTCTCTGTTTTTTTAATTTTTTTTTTTTTTTTTTTTTTTTGTGGGTTTTTCGAGACAGGGTTTCTCTGTGTAGCCCTGGCTGTCCTGGAGCTCACTCTGTAGACCAGGCTGGCCTCGAACTCAGAGATCCACCTGCCTCTGCCTTCCAAGTGCTGGGATTAAAAACTCTCTGTTTTATGAGCCTTTTCCTGAGTTGTATTTCCTCCATTGCCTTGGGGATGTTTCTTCTTTTAAATACCCCCCACTTCAACTGCCAGGGGTCGAACTCCTCTGCCTCTGCGTAGGTTACGTGGTCGACCCCAGTGCACTGGCCTTTCCTCGGTCCTTCCACCGCCGCTCCTGAATTAAACCTTGTGTGATTGCAGCAAGGACGGTCTTTCATGAGTTCTTGGGGGGTCGCGCCATCCCGAGACTTTGAGCGAGGGTCTCCCCAGCTCGGGGGTCTTTCATTTGGGGGCTCATCCCAGGATTTGTGACCACCCTCGTCTCCGAAAACCTACTTGGAGGTGAGATTCTGTTTGTGTTCTTGTTTATCTGTGCCGGCTGAAGTCTGAATCTGCATTTTCAGTATGCGTACGCAGTCTGGTATGCAGTTGCTCATGGCCACCGTGAGGGGCCGATGATCTCCCAGTCTCGGGTAGAGGCTGGGGGTGTGATCAGCCGACAGGCTAGGGGGATCACTGACTGCTGCCCTGGGAGACGTCCCAGGAGGTTTGGGGGACCCCAGGGATGCCTGGGAAATTCCCATCGGGGTGCCGGAGAGGACGCGATCCTCCCGGCCGTCTGGGTGCTGGAGAGGACGCAGTCCTCCCGGCCGTCTGGTTTTCTGTATTGGTTTTGTTTGTCTTGGTAGAATCGGGCCCTTGTCAGTCTTTGTCTGTGTATTTTTAATCTGTTTGTTTTTGTCCGTCTATGCCAGCTGAAGCCTGACTCTGTATTTTCAGTTTGTGCAGTCGCTCTCGCAGTTTATGCAGTCGCTCTCGTCTCCGAGGAGATGACGACCTCCCAGTCTCGGGTCGGGGTGCCGGAGAGGACGCGGTCCTCCTGGCTGTCTGGTTTTCTGAATTGGTTTTGTTTGTCTCAGTGGAAACAGGCCCTTGTCAGTCTTTGTCTGTTTTCTGTCCTCCTCTTTTGTGGCGCCTACTTACGGTTTGGCTTGCAGGCCTCTGGGCACTTTGGTGCCACCTGTAGGCCTCTGGGCCACCTGTCTGGGCACTTTGGTGCCATCTGTCTGGGCACTTTTTGTGCCGCCTGTCTAGTGGTGTTCAGGGCAGGTAGACATACCTGAACGCTGTGGCCACGGGGGGACCGAGGGACACCTTGGACCCTCAGTTTGCCCTCAGTTTGCCTGAGTATCTGGCTTCTGCCGATGCGGCAGGCCACCTGGTTTCTGAGTCTGTGGAAGGGACAAACTCTTTGGTTACATCTGCTACCTGTGGCAGGATCTGAGTTGTCTGTGGCCCAGCGCAGCTGCGGCTGGCTGGGGAGGTGTTCTACATCCATGGAGGA
>CM052707.1:99629116-99667846 GCA_028551405.1 Uromys caudimaculatus
TCTCCCAGCATTGCCTCCTCCCCATACTCCCATCTCGTCTCCCAGCACTGCCTGCTCCCCCTGTTCCCATCTCATCTCCCAGCACTGCCTGCTCCCCGTGCTCCCATCTCATCTCCCAGCACTGCCTGCTCCCTGTGCTCCCATCTCGTCTCCTAGCACTGCCTGCTCCCCATGCTCTCATCTTGTCCCCAACACTGCCTGTTCCCCATGCTCCCATCTCATCTCCCAGCACTGCCTGCTCCCTGTGCTCCCATCTCGTCTCTCAGCATTGACTGCTCCCCATGCTCCCATCTCATCTCCCAGCACTGCCTGCTCCCCATGCTCCCATCTCATCTCCCAGCACTGCCTCCTCCCTGTACTCTCATCTCGTCCCCAGCACTGCCTGTTCCCCATGCTCCCATCTCATCTCTCAGCATTGCCTGCTCCCCATGCTCCCATCTCATCTCCCAGCACTGCCTCCTCCCCGTGCTCCCATCTCATCTCCTTATTTCTATATCCTTCTCCTCTTTTCCTGCTTTCTAGCTCTTTCTCCTTTTCCGTCTATTCGTACTCCCCGAAACAAAGACACAGATATGCCAACTCTCCTGTGAAATTTGTGAGATTCATAACATATTGGTCTTTTTCCTGTGGTGTGAGACCTGCTGAACACACAGATAAAATCATCACATCACCTGAGAAAGGAGGAGCTGGGAATGGGAAGCCATTCTTACAATCCTAGCGGCTGCTGTTATTGTTGGGGATAACGGATGGGCTGCCCTGATCTTTCAGGTACACAGTTCTAGGCATACATATAGATACAGATATGATTTCTCAATAACATATTAAGTTATAAATAGGGTAAAAATGTGAGGTCCTTCAGCTTCAGATCTAGCAGGGGTGCACTGAGCGGACTCTGGTGTTCTCTCTATAATTTTTCTTTCTGGCTTGTCCCTCCTTTCCTCAAATGACTTCCTTAGGTATCCTCTACACCAAGTCCCAAATCTGAACTGTCTTTTGATTCCATGTTTGACAATGTCATTAATTCTACCCCTTAAAGCCAAGCTTGTGGCACAACCATGTAGTCCCTAACTTGGGAAGTTGGGACAGCAGGATCTATTCACTGACAATGCAGCCAGACTGGTCTAAAAAAATGCTAACTATACCTGGCACACATCTGTAATTCCAGAATGTTCAGGGTGAGGGCAAGAAGAACATGAGGTTGAGGTCAGCCAGGGTTGTTTAGTGAGATTTTATCTAAAGAAAAAATACCCTTGAAAATACAAAAAGAGCTATTTAATGAATTGATTTGGGGGGGGTGCGGTTTCACTGTGTAACATTGACTAGCCTGAAGCTTAATGTATTAACCAGGCTGTCCTCAAACTCACTATGATCTTCCTACTGCTGCCCGTGGAATCCTTGGAATAAAGGAGTCCATTATCACATTCAACAATTCAAGTTTAAGCAGCATCATTCTACCTCCTGAGAACCCACCTTGGTCAGCAGCAGCACATCAATGAAATCCAGAGTTTTGGACTTGGCCTTAGCCTTGAGGACATCATCCTCATGCTTAGTGGGAAGAGTACGTCGTCGATCCTGGATGACAGCATCTGTGAAGTTGTGTACCAGGTGGCAGGCCTTATTGAAGCGCCGCCCATTATGGGTAAGCTGATAGAGTGAGTCTATGTGCAGAAGCAGCTGCTGGTACCGTTTGGCCACTAAGGCACTGAGCTCCAAGATGGCAGAAATATACTCACTGGGCTTCCTGCATGAGTACAGCATGAAGGGGAGAAAGAATTCAGCACAACTGAAGCTCAATATTTCCCAACAGGATACTCAGTAGTCAGAAACAGATGGCCACACAAACCCATAAGTGCCATTAGTGATGTTCAACTGTGAAGTGTCGCTTCTCTCTCTCTATCCCATACTCATGAGCCTCAGGACCTCAAGGCACCCGAGAGCAGCACAGCCATCACTTCTTTCTTTTCTTTCCTTCCCCAGATCTAGCTCTGACCCACCTGCTTTCTAACACCCCATTCATCTAGAAACTCTTTTTCTTCCAATTATCCAGTCTTTTCTATAGGGTCCCTGAAATTAGTGACAATCCCACCTTGCATCTACAAAAGAGTCAGTATCTACAGAGCTGATATAATCATGTCTGTTTACTGTAGTTTGGAACTGTCTCCCAAATGTCCATCTTTGGGGTTGTTAGAAAGTGTGTCAAAACCATTAAGAGATAGGGACTAATAGAGGGTGGCTAGGCTATTACAAGTGTTCCTTGGAGAGAATATTTGGACCCTGACCCTTTTCTGACTCTCTTTACTTCCTAACAGACATGAAGAAAACATTTTCCTTAATACATGCTCCCACCAAAACAATAGAACATCAACAAAAGACTGCAAAACTGGGAGCCAAAAAAAAAAAATCCCACTTTTTTTTATTTACTTGATACATTCAGAACCTTTGTGACAGCAACAGAAGTGACTATAAACTCAAACACCCTTGGTAGAAATTATAGGAGAACATTCCCACCTTTGGCTGGTTTCAATGTCCTGATAGTTTAAACACTATGTTGCTGTATACTGATTGTCAACTTGACAAGATCTAGAATGATCTTGCCAACAGAATTCTGAGCACATCTGAATTCTCAAGACTGGGTTAATTAAGGTGAGAATACTCGCCTTAATGAGAGCAACACTATTCCATGGCTGGGTGCTTCAGACTACACAAAAAGGAGAAACCTAGTTGAGCATAACCATTCATTGCTCTCTGCTTCCTTGCTGTGTGTGCAATGTGATCATCAGTCTCACATTCCTATCACAGTGACTCCCTTAACTTGATGGACTTCTTCTCAACTTTAACCGAAAGCAAACCCTTTCCTCTTGTAAGTTGATTCTTGTTGCATAACAAGAAACAAAGATAATACATGAAATTGGTACCAGAAGTGGGGTCATAACTGTAATGATCCTGACCATGTGGTTCTTAGGCCTTTGAAACTCATTTGTAAAAGAAATGTAGAATGTAAAATGCTGATCCAGAAACAACATTAATTTCTGTAAGGGGACCTTAAAGGGAAATTATGATTGGAAGTTGAGAGATCAGAATGTCAAAGAGAAATGCAGACAATGGAGACCTGGATCACATGATTTTTGGTTTTTTCTTGGAGGGGGCATCAATCAGGAGCCAGACTAGAATTCATTCTTGAGATTTTTCTGCCAGTTAATTTGGCAGGATTCTACCTAGTCCTGAGAACATGTGTGGGGCTGAATTAAAAGGTGCTAGACCACCAGGATGGCGCATGCCTTTAATCTTAGCACTCAGGAGACAGAGACAGGTGGATATCTGAGTTCTAGGTCATCCTGGTCCACAGAGTGAATTTGAGAATGGCTAGAGCTATATATAAAAATCCCGTCTAAAAACAAAACAAAACAACAAAACAAAAGCAAAAAGAAAGAAAAGGTGATAGACATTTTGAGTGAAGCAAATTTCAAGATAGCATAAATATTCAGGCTATGGAATGACTTCTACTCTCTGCACACTTGTTGGTATTTAAAATGAGAAGTGAGTTTCAGAGTATGCAGAAAGGAGAAAGCTAGATGAGCCTAAGCACATCCATTATTATTTGCTTCCTAACTGCAGACACAATGAAGCCACCCTGCTGCCTTTCCTTCCATGCCATGATGGGGTTTTCCTCAAACTGTGAGCTAAAATAAACCCTCTCTTAAATCACCTTTATCAATTATTTTGTTGCAGCTGTGAGAAAAGTATCTAATTCAGTGTCAACCTGCCAATCCCATATCTAATGTGTCTCCTCTATACCAGATGAATATGATCTACTGACCTGCATCCATGGTCTTTGTTCTAAATCACCTTCTCCAAGATGCCCCCTTTTTTCCTACTAACCACCCATCCCTATGATACCACCTCCCAAGTCCATAATCCAGATTCTCAGGCCAAAGGGATGGACTCACTCCTGGCAGTTGCTATTAAAACTGAAGACACATTTCTGCAGACTATCCAAGGTCATCAGGCTGATGTTCTTAAACATGTCCAGACGGGTGCTGCTACCTGAGGCCAGGTGCTGCCACTTGGCCTTTACAGAAAAAGAAGCAGTATCATAACCAGGTCTGAGCTCCTTGAGATTTTTCCCAATCACAATTACAAGAACTGATACCCAAAATCAGCCTCCCACATCTCTGGTCAAACACTTGACCCCAGGGTTAACCAGGTGCTAGTAAGAGTGAAACTGTCATGTAGGATGTGAAGATCCAGGAGTGGAGACCAGAAGCCCTGTGTGATTACGCCCCAGCTCTGACTACCACGCTTTGTGCACCATCAGTCAGATCATTGCCTTCTGTCTCACTTGATATGTCTTCAGCAACAAGGTGATCTGACTGTGTCTGATAAACCACGATGGAGCTTATGTGCCACTATTTCTAGATCACTTACTATTTGGCATAGTGGACAAGCTCCTTTATGCCTCTGAACTTCAGATTAATTCTTATGAGGAAAAAGTAACCTTTATCTCACCAGATTGTTAAAAATTAAATTTGCAGCATAAATTATGGAATTGGGTCATGACCATCAGTTCCACAACATGTTAAGAATTCAATAAATGGCATTATTCCTTATCTTGGATGTCATAAGTTGGACTTAAAGCTATCTCTGTCAGGCATGGCAGATACCCATTGTTTTCTAAGCATCCTTTCTAAATGTTCCAAGTTAAAAAAAAAAAAAAAATCCCAGTGTTCTTCACCTGGACTATTTCACAGATATTTCAGAAAGCCTTGAGAGCTTGAGGGCAAATATCAGACTTGTTTCAGCTTGATATAAAAGCAGAGTCCCTAAAACTAAGTTATACAATATAGGGCATATGTTGCATCCTCTGAAGGCCATTTGTAATGCCCCATGAAATTTATATGCTTTCAAGAAAGGACGGAAGTCAGGAGTGCACTACAAGTACCTGACTACCTTTCATATTTGAATAAGGAATCTTGTATGGACTGGCAGATTCCACAAGTGTTGGGGGTTGGTCTGGTGCTGCTATGGATTCAAATGTTAAATTCTGTACTCTAAGATCTGGTTGCCACAAGACAAGTGAATTCTCAAGTACACCAGCTTCTGTTGTGCAAATCTTGCTCCCCAAGTTAATTGATCAATAAAAGGCTAAAGCCAATTATTGAGCCATAGAGAAAGAGAGGCAGGACTTGAGGATGAGTAAGGGTCTCAGGAGAGACCAGGGGAGGAGAAAGAAGGAGACAAAGGGCGGAAGAAGCCTCCATGATAGGAGAGGGACAGTGAGCATGTGGCCAGGGGAAACTGCAAGTAACAAGGGACATATGACTTTGATGTAAGTTAAAATAGCTCAAAACCTGCCCAATGTAGGCTTACAGCTTGTAAATAAAATACCAGGATTGTGTGACTTTTATACAGGCTAGCTAGAATACAAAAATATCATTTACACACAAGTAAACAAGCTGAGCAATCAGCTAATAAGCAGAAAAGAAAGCTGTTGATCCTTTATGTAGCACTCATGGCCGAGCCTATCTTGTTCCTCAACCCAGGGTAATGTGAGTTTTCAGAAATGTCTGTTACAGCACTGAGCCTATTCTACCATCCTTTGCTTTTGTGTTAGATTGATGACTTTGAATAATATACTCTGGAAAAAAGGAAGAGGCTATAACTTCAATGAAACCTAAGCTTCAGGTGACTTCCTGCTTCTCTCCTATGGAACTCTGTGCATTAGGAACAAGCCCAGGATGCTGAAACTATGCTAAATTAGCTTGAAGTTGGTAAAATTTCAAGCATCAAGGAATTATGCTGATATCAGGAAAGCTGAACAATAGCTGATCATATGCCACCTATCTGTCTAGGAGAGCCAACCCCCTGACCCACACCCCTATTAGCAACATCAGACCTCATTGTTTCAAAATCAGTGTGTGTGGAAGTGTCTTGCTCCTTATTGACAGTTTCTAGATAGTCATCAAATCTGCATTTAGTTTTCAGGGCAACCACCTGAGAAGAAATAGAAACTAACTCTTTATTAAGCCCTCACCCTGTGTGAAGACATAGCTCTATGGTATTGTCTTGGATACAAAATGGAGAGGAAAAATAAAATAAAACAATGGCCCCATTGTGGTGGTTTGAATATGCTTGGCCCACTGAGTGGCACTATTAGGAAGTGTGGCCTTGTTGGAGGAAGTGTGTCACTGTGGGGGTGGGCTTTGAGACCCTCCTCCTAGCTGCCCATAAGACAGTAGCTCCTGACTGCAGTCGAATCAAGATGCATGCAGAACTCTCAGTTCCTTCTTCAGCACTTGTCTGTCTGGACATTGCCATGTTTCCTGCCATGATAATATTAAACTGAACCTCTGAAACTGTAAGCCAGCCCCAATTAAATGTTGTCCCTTATAAAAGTTGCCTTGATCATGGTGTTTTTTCATAGCACTATAAACTCTAAGACACTCATCTTAACCCTTTAGAGAACAGATCAGATCTATCTGAAGTTCCTTTGCATCAGACTCCTGCTGAGAACCTAGGTTTTGGAGACTCACATGCATGATGTTGGTGCTGTCATTGAAAATCTTCACATAAGGTTTCAGGATGTTGAAATGGAAAGCAGGTGTCAGCATGCGACGGTGGCGGCTCCACTTATCACCATCACTCAGTAAGAGCCCATCCCCTGGGAGGGCATCATGGCAGTGAGCACGGTATGATGTTGCCCTCCATCCCTGGGGATTTTCCTAGGCCCTTCATCTGTAGTACTCACCCAGCCAGGGTTTCAGGAAACTGTAGAAGATTACTTCCTTTAGGGCAACCGAAGCTGAGATGAACAAGGATGATCAGGGGCCATGAAGAGGCTAGGAAATGAACTTGCAGGGAGTGGGGGTGGGGCTTAGTGAGGTGTGTGCATTTCTGCCCCAAACCCAGCATGACAGAGTTAGAGAAAGGGACATAGGATGCAGAGGAGGAGGAGGAGGAGGAGGAGGAGGAGGAGGAGGAGGAGGAGGAGGAGGAGGAGGAGGAGGAGGAGGAAAAGGACAAGTAAGAAATAGGATACTGGGTGAGATAGAAGCAACTCATCTCACTATCCCTTCACTTGGCTTCAACATAGTCTACCATGTCTACCCTTCAAGTGTAGCATGACATTCTACAGGCCTAGCATACCTGACCATCCCAGCATGCTCTGACATCTTCTGATGTAGATATGTGCCATGGGTATATAGGGGGTAACATGGGCTAACATGGCTGAAACACACATGACCTATCCTAAATAACTCATCCAATTTAAAATGGAAATAGATGATCTGATATATTTCAATGTGCCCCACAGGTAGGTCAGATACCATTTTAAAATATTCACAATAATCTCACAGCTATGGCATTGATGTGATCCAGTTAGATATCAGACATGCCTCAAACAAAAAATCTCAGCCATGTTTCTATTTCCGTGGGACTTTAAGTGACAAATGTCAGAAAACTCTAAATGGCCAAAGTGTTTTCATCAGGAGAAAAATATAATTTCAAACAACTGCTCAGGCAAGAAACAGATGTGTTCCAAGTGTCCACATCTCTGTGTGAGCCCCAGGGCCCTATTCATTTTATTAAACTTGGTTCATACCTGGGACAACATGTACCAGTTGTTATAGTGTGAATACAAAACGCCCTCAACCAGCTTGTGTTTTGAAAGATTCAGTTCTCAGATGCTGCCTTTATTTTGGAAGATTCTAGAAATCTTAGGAAGTGGAGCTTAGCTAGAGAAAGTAGATCACTAAGTAATCTCTTTGAAACATCTTGAACTGAGTTTCTCTCTCCTTTCTTTCCTCCCCCCTTGTAGCCAGTTACATGTCTGTCTCTCTTTTATCACTATGAATCCTGAATCACAAGTAAAAATCAATTTTTGCTCAATGAAGTTGTGCTAGTAATAGCAACAAAAAGAGCTAATACAGCAGGTGTGATCAGGAGGTGGCCATATCAATCTAGTTGCAAACCAAAGGTGAAGCAGAGGCAAGGGGCTCACTACAACAGTCCCATCTGCCTGCACTCTGGTCACCTGCACAGCTGGAGACAGCACAGAGACATCACAGTAGGCAAACAGGCTAGTCCAATGTCCATTTGGGTCAGAAAACAGAAGCATCTTAGATGTGGGCAGAAGATGTAGATAACCACTTGCCAGGTCTTCATCTACCAGTAGCATACACCCTCAGTGGTAAGCATCATACCACTAGTGCACAAGACACTTTCCTCTCAGCTCTGAATGGAGGTGAGTAGAAAGGAACCCCAAGATCTCTAGGCTTTCCAAGAAAAGGACTACTAGGACAGGGGACCAGAGTGAGCCCTGAAGATTCTACTATCCTCTGGGCTGAGTCCCTCCTGGGCTTCCTTCTGATATCTTCAGCAAAAAGTGGAGAAAGCCAAAAGAAAGAAGGACTGGGCTACTTCAGAAATCACACAGAAGCATGAGTGTGGAGACTAGAAGCCCTGTTTCCCACAGCCACACCACCAGCAGCTTCCCCTAAGTACCTGAGGCACTGAGAACAGATCGAATGATGTCAGGGTGGCACAGAGTGATGATAGGAAGAATAGGACCCATCCATGTCATGAAGCCCTGGGGGTAGGTGGCCACCAGCTTAGTCACCTCCTTCAAACCATGCTCAGTGGGAGTGATCTACAAGCAAGAGAGCAACAGTCACCTCCTGAGTTGGTTTGTCAAGAGTCAAGCACATCATGCTATAAGATGGTCAGAAAGAAGCTGATGCAGCATGACTTCATGACTCTACAGGGTGGGGCAGCACCATCCAACCCACTGAAGAAACATATAAAGCAGGAGTTCTCAACCTTCCTAATGCTGCGACCCAATATAGTCCCTCATGTTGTGGTGACCCCAACCATAAAATTATTCTGTTGCTACTTCATAACTGTAATTTTGCTACTGTTATGAATCATAATGTAAATATCTGATATTTGATATGCAACCCACATATCAACCTGTGTGTGGAGACCCCTAGGTTGAAAACTGGTAATATAAAGCAATTAGATAAAGGAATCTCAATCTCATTTCCTGACTGCAATAGCCATCTTCTTCTGCCCACAGACATCACAATGCAGGTTCTTGACTTTTGGACTCTTGTTGCGGGATATTTGATTAAACTGTTAGCCCCAAGTTAGTGTTGTTTACTAGAAAAAATGTTTCTAGTTGTTCTAGTTGTGGTGTGGCTTAACCATTCACATTCACCTTTGATCCCTTTGATTGGAATACAGACTCACCCTTAAGTGCATACCTTTAATTCCAAACAATAAAGATAGTTTGTAAAAAGAAGCACCCATGTTTGAAACTGATGTCTAATTGAGTGGCAGACAATGTGATGAATCAGAGAAAGAGGTGACAGAATAGGATACACCCAACTCCCAGGAGAAGAGAGAGGAAGGGGAAGCTTCTTAAGAGAACAGTGCGGAGAAAAAGAAGAAAAGGAGAGAGAGAGAGAGAGAGAGAGAGAGAGAGAGAGAGAGAGAGAGAGAGAGAGAGAGAAGCCTGGAGAGGAGTTTGAGCCAGAACAGCTGAGTTAAACCAGCCAGACAGAGTTCCGAAAAAACAAACAAGGGTGAGCTTATTCAGCAGTAATTCTCAGAGGCTGAAAACTTCTAGGCCTAGGTAAGATTGTACAGAGGCCAGGAGTAGGCCTAGGTTAGCTGGCTGAGGCAGTAAGCATCAGAGACAACAATTCCTCATGGGAATAAAAGTTACATTTACAGACTCTACTTTATCCCACCAGCTTCTCCTTCCCCCAAGGATCTCCCCCCACACAGGATGCCAACCCTTTGACCTCGGATTGAATTATTTATAGGTTGGCTTCCAGCTTGTAGATGGCATATTGTAGCATGCCTAGAATCCATAATTATATAAGCCAATGACCAGAGCATTGGTCTCTCTGGCCTCACTTTTTATTTATATGTGTGTGCATTTAGAATTTATATATGTATCCTCTCTCTCTCCATATATATATATATATATACTTAAATAATTATATGAATATAATCATGTGCTGTGTAATGATGTTCTTATCATTGACACACTGCATATGTGTGGTCCTGGTCCTATAAGCTCATAATGGACTCAAAGAATTCCTATTCATAATATCTTTTATTATTGTTAACCTATGTATAGATGTACTTAGATACATAAACACCATTGTCTTACAAATACCTACAATATTCAGGACAGTACCATGCTGTAAAGATTTGCACAAGTAGCCTATACCATATGGGTTTGTGCTGAGTCCTGCTCCATCTTTCTCAGGGTTATAGCTGAGTCTCAAGGGTTTATCCCAGGGCCAATGTAGAAGTTATACAGCCTACCTCGGAGATATCCACCTTGGCTTGAGAAGATGAATGATGTCAGGTAATTAGTTTCAGCCTCAGGGAAAGCCATCAGGGAAGGTTTCAAATGGGCATAGTGGGGAGTTTAGGCAACATTGTAGCCTGTTAGTTGTAATTGACAGGGCCTCTACTCACCTGAAAAGGGAGTCTCAGTTGTGCGGTATTGCCCAGATCAGAGTGGACTGTGGGCACATCTTTGGGGGACTGTCTTAATTGTTAGTTGACTTAGAAGGGCCCAGCCATTCTATGTAGGACCACCTCCACAGATGGTCCGGGGTTGTATTTTTTAAAAGCCAGCTAAACATGTGCTTGATAATGAGCAAACAGGCTGTGTTTCTCCATGTTTTCTGCCTCAAGTTCTGGCTGGAGTTCCTGCCTTGACTACCCTCAAACAAACTCTTTCCTCCTGAAGTCGCTTTTGGTCAGTGTTTCATCACAGCAACAGAATGAAAATAAAACGTGGGTTCTCCTACATGCTTGTGTCTGTATGCTCTACAGGTCTGCAGTTCCAACGATGTAAAAGGTCTACAGAGCAGGGACTAGTCAACCTGAGGACAAGAGGTGACCACTAACTCTCTAGGAGGGCAGCAGCTCCTACCTATGAACCCCCATGCTGTCATCAAACAACACCCTGTGGATGATGTCACTGACATATACAGATATTGTGAGCATTGACATTTGCAAATGAAACAACTGAGACTAAGTTACCCAAGGCAAGAGCAGACTTTGTCAACGTCCAAGGGGTCAAGGGAAGCTTACAGGAGGGTGAGTAGACAGCTCTTATCCTGGTTGGGCAACAGGATAAGGTTCATCTTAGGTTCAATGGTTCATCTTAGGAAAGAACTGCCAGCTTCTAAACAAAAAGTGCTTCAGGAACAAGAGGCAGGAAGATAGCCCATAGCTCTCCTGCTCCATGTGTGGTAGAAGAGGAATATCAGCGATTACCCCCGAAAAACATGGAAGCCCTGATATGGATTGACAGAAAAATGGCACTGACCTTGGACAGTTCTTCTCAAGAGGCCTCAAGTCCAGCAGACAATGAGGAAACACCAGGGGTCCTCACTCTGCGTGGTCCACCCTGGAAACCCCTCAGTGTCCACCAGTGTAAGAAAGATTGACTAGAAATGAATCCAGAGCAAAATAGGGGTGGAGGGCAGGGATATGAGAGAATGAAGTGAAGGATGCTGGAGGACTCCAGACCCCTGACTCCCTGAGCTCCACTTCTGGTCCATTCACCCTGAAATACAAGACCCACAGCCTACTGCTGCACTCACCATGCCCAGGTGACCCAAGAACCAATTCCATTTGGGGGGTTGAGGGAAATCACAAAGATGATGATATGTTCTGTAGAAGATATAGGTCTGAGTCAGGACACGGGCCAAGAGCCAGGAAGCACCGATCAGCAGCAAAAGCAACCATGGTGAGGATGCCTCCAGCCTCAGTCCCAGCCAAGACAGGTCCAACTGTGGCATCCTGTGGGACGGATGGACAGAGAGTGAGATTCAGAGGCTCGGAAGGGGGATCGGGTCATACAGATATGAATAATGAAGGCTGTTTGTAGGAAGAGCAATCCATGGGGTAGATAGAGGCAGTAAGTTGGAAGGAGGAGGAGGGGGAGGAAGGGAGGAAGAGAGAGAGAGAGAGAGAGAGAGAGAGAGAGAGAGAGAGAGCCACAATGCCTGAAGACCTGAGGCTGCCAGGAGACATTACCTGGAAAACCCCATGTCTGAAGCCAATGGGATCACTCTGACTTTTTGGCTTCAGATAGCTGGTTATCTAGAAATAAGGAGCCAGGCTCAGGCTCAGCACTCTGTCTAAGCTGGTATGGGTGCACTTAGGCAGGCACTTTCTCTCAGGAACAGTAAGTTTCCCACAGTTCTCCCTCCTCTAGGGTTTCTTTGTTCCTGGCTTCTGCTCTCAAGGAGGCTGAGCTCAATTGTGTCAGCCAATCCTTCACAGGCCCATCTGCCTCCTCCCCTCCTGGGCAGATGGCCAAAAGGAGGGGGTTGGGTTGGCAGGGTACAGAGTGGAATCAATTCAGGGTCACAGCATGAACACCAGATCCTTGGAACTTGTCCCTCTCACATCATGGGGGTGGGGAATGGGGATGGGGATGGAGATTGGGGGCAGGATAGATTTGGGAGTGGGCAAAACTCTGAGGTTAGCAGAGGTAAATCTGAGCCCCACATTCAGAGCAAAGTAGGGGTATACCTACTCTTCCAAGATGACAGTGTATCTAGCAAAGTCGTTAACAGGAGTTCAGGTGCCAGGAGAACGCAGCCAGGCCAGGCCTGGTCACAGACCATCTCCCAAGGTCCTCTGCACTGGACTGCACTGACAGCTTGTACCTTAAAAAAAATTATACATATACATATATATATATATATATATATATATATATATATATACACAACATTAATTTTTTGAGAATTTTATACATGCATAAAATGTGTTTTGATCAGATTTGCCTCCTACTCATCTGCTTAATTCCTTCCAGATCAGCTCCTTACCCACACCCTTCTTCTTCTTCTTCTTCTTCTTCTTCTTCTTCTTCTTCTTCTTCTTCTTCTTCTTCTTCTTCTTCTTCTTCTTCTTAATAGCTTACTGATTCAAATATGTGTAATGCCTATCAGGGACAAAAACCTCCCAGTGGTCAGACCCTCAAAGAAAACCAACTCTCCCATCACCATCAGCTGTCAACAGCTCCTCAGCTAGGGGCTAGGGCTCACGATCCCGTCCCTAGGGCTGGAATGTTGACTATCTTGAGCTTGCACAGGTCTTGGGTATCTAGCTGCAGCCAGCGTCTGTGAGTTCACTGGAGCAGAGGTCCTGTCATATTCAGAAGGCATTGTTTGGTCCTATCCTCCCAGACTTCTGGCTCTTACAGTCATTTGCCCCAACTTCCACAAATATCCTTGAATCTTGTAGGGCCCATGTAGGCATGGTACAATTTCTCATTTATTCCTCCCACTTACACACACTGTGAACCTGTATATTAATTGGTGTCCACTGCACAAAGAAACTTCTCTGACAAGGTCTGAGACCTGCATGCAGCCTTTCATTTCACAGAAGCGGGAGGCTCCAGGATGCCTCTGCCTACCAGCTACAGTCTGGCAAAATTCAAATCCTGCTCTGAAGCAGCCCAGGGTCTGAATACAAAAAGCAGGAACAAAGAGTACAGCGCAGTGATTGAGTCCCCAGGTCAGATGCCAAGAGTCAGCAGCCCAGCTGGGAGAACATAGCTTAGGTTGATCTGGATATGAACTGAGACATGGCGAGAGAGAGAGAGAGAGAGAGAGAGAGAGAGAGAGAGAGAGAGAGAGAGAGAGAGAGAGAGACACGTGATGGTGAGGTGGAGAGCAGCCCTGAGCAGATGGGTCCAAGCAGAACATAGCACTGCTCAGAAGACAGCCTTGGGTGTCAGTTTGCACAGGTCACCTTTTCTGAGGGTCACTTATTGATTTTGCAGCCGTGTAATCCAAGCTCAATGACTCACTGGCTTCCAGGGGTTCTCCCATTCCCACCTCCTTTTCTACAAAAGTACTAAAATTATAGATATGTGCTATTATGCCTGACTTTCTATGAGTTCTGGGGATTTGAACCCAGGTCCTTATGTTTGCACAAGTTTAATACCCTCTAGGGTTGCAGAAACAGTTTTTTGTTTTTGTTTGTTTGCTTGTTTGTTTGTTTTTTAATTAAAGGTTTAAAAGACAAGGAAGAAATGTTATTGGAGATCTTGGGGGAGTTCCTGCAGACTCATATGATAACAAAAGAATTGCTTCCCCATGTTTTTTGTTTGTTTGTTTGGTTTTTTGTCTCAATAATTAAAGTAATGTTTGAGCGAGAAACATCTCCTGTAGTCAAAAGCATTTGAATACTTTGTTGTTGCAGTATATTTGATAACACCGTGAACCCTGAGATAGTGTAATTTACTGGAAAAACCTGTTTATAGTTGTGATTTGGCTCCACCTCAATATGCACTTTAGTCCAAGAGTTTTGTGTTTGAATACTGTTAACAGAATTAAATAAAGTCAGCCTTAGGTCAAGAGGCAGAGCAACCAACCAGCTGGCAGGAAGGGAACACAGGATTATTAAGAAAAAGCCATAGACAGCCAGGGCTACACAGAGAAATCCTGTCTCAAAAAAAAAAAAAAGAAGAGGAAGAAAAAGAAAAGAAAAAGCCATAGACACTAACAGGAAGTCAGGAAAATGGATAGAGACACACACAGGAAGTAGAAGGGAGAGAGATTCAGTTTGGAAGAGATTTTCTGACATGTTGAGGGAAGAGATTTGCTTCTAGGACACTGGCTGAGAAGAAAGGTCAGCTGGGTACTTTCTCTGCCTCTCTGAGCTAGCAGACATTCACCCAAGCCTCTGGCTCCTGAGTGTTCATTGGCAAAATCAAACAATTGAGATTTTGTTAAAAACAACACTTTGTCCTCACTTGGTGGCTTGTTTGGAGACAGCTAGGGGATGTGGCCTTGCTGGAAGAAACATGCCACTGGGGATGGTCTTTGAGAATTTAAGGCCTCACCACACTTGCAGTTTGCTTTCTCTGGTGCTTGTGGTTCAAAATGTGAACTCTCAGTTTTCTGCTCCAGCCCCCACGTCCATCTGCCATTGTGGATTCTGTCCCTCTGGAGCCAGAAGGAAAAGTAAACTCTTTTATGAGCTGCCTTGGCCATGCTGCTTTATCACAGCAACAGAAAAGTGATTAATAAAAAGAAACTCAAGGACAATAACAGACTCAAGCAGATTAAGGATAATTTATTAGAGTTTCAAAGGAAATTCCCAGGGCCTTCTAGCTGTCATTCTCAAATCTGTGTCGAGGAGGAGAACCTTAAAGCCAAGCCAGAATGAAGGTCAACCCCTTGGTAACAGGCAGTCACTCAATGAAGAAGAGAACTTTAGAAAAGGAGTAAGGAAGTCCAGAGCATTAGGGAGTTTAAAAGGCATAGTTAGACTCTTGCAGGTGTCCTAAAGAAAAAGAAAGAAAACGGGAAAAGTTACTGACTCAGGAAGGTGAGCAGACCAGATCAACCCCATGTTGGCTCCTGGGCATTGCACTAGGGTCTGGAAAGAAAGAGTACATTATCTTAAGGTGAGACTCCCTTCCTGTGGATGGGTGTCTAGCTAAATCCCTGATCCACCCTGTTAGGTTAACAAAAAGACAAGGGCACGTCTCCACCTATGACTAGATCACAGTCACCCACCTAGCTATCTCTTCAACCCTCTTTTCTTATATGAAGTGTAGATAGCAATTTGCACAGCATTTACTATTCTGTGCGACTATCATTTATATTTTAAAAAGGAAACTAGTGACAATTTTGAAATTTGTTTTTTTTTTAAACACAGAAATATTATAGGAATATGTTTTCATTTTAACCCTGGGTGTGGGATATGGGGCTACTTAGACTGTCCACAGTAGCTGACTATGATTTGCCACCTGCTCTCTCAGGGATGTGGTTTTGCCAGCTGCAGATCATTTCTGTGATTGTGTGATACTTGGACTTCTGGGGACTTGTTAGAGAGATTATAGGTGATATAATCATGACAGGCATACTGGTTGGTTGGTTATTGTTGGTGGCAGTTTATTAAGTATTCATATGCAAGGAAGAAACAACAAAAAGAAATTAGATATCCTGACTTAGAAGATCAAACTTGCCCCTGAAGAAATCAGCTCAGGAATTTTGGAAAATTCCACCAGACTCCTCCCCTCCTAGAAGAGAAAGGTCACAGAGCTCATAGGTAGGTCACTCTCCCTTCTGGAACAGAGAGGCTAATTTCATTCCTCAGACCACAAGTGAGGGACAACCATCAGGCCACCTGCGGATAGGGGATAGAGCACGTAGACACAGCCTGCAGGGCAGACCAACTGTTGGTCACCTACAGACCAGGGGAGTCCTGGCCACCTCATTCCCTAAGGACCAATCAGTTTAAAAGTCACATTGTTCTGCCAACCACATTGTGCCTAGTGGCTGTTGCTCTGAAAACTGTATAAAGGCTCGCCAAATGGGCCACTGGGGGTCAAGACCTCTTCTTCGGGTGTGGGATGCCCCCAAAGCATTGGAACAATAAATTCTTCTTGCTGTTGCATCGATTCCTGACTCTGGTGTTCACTCAGGGGGTCTCTGGGAAACTAAGGCTCCCCAGAGTCTTACACCCCAAAGAACTCTACACCCCTTAATCAGCAAGAAGTAGTCTAATGATGGCATCTCCCGCCTTTCAACCCCTGACTTATTCAGGGATCTCTTTCCTCTCTATCCTTTTTTCTCTCTTATCTAGTGTTAAGAGCTTGATAGGGTGGATGAAAAGGGGTGGAGAGTGGTGGAAGAAAGAAGAACTCACAAAGTAGCCAAAGAATGGCTACAGGAATCTGTTGCATGTCATGCTTAACATGCAAACAAACTCCATATGTGTGAGTTTTGAGAATCAGCATCCTGTGTGGGAACAGACTGCATGACATGTGTCAGCTCTAGCTGTGACTTGGGACACTTTTCTTCAACTCCGGGCACTACAGTTTTCTCACACTCTTCAGAGGAAATAACAGGGCTGGTGTGGGGATCAGATACATAATATTAAGCAAGGAATCAAAGCAATATTCCCTAGTGTATAGCCAGCACCAAGACTGAGCTTTCCATTATTACCTTTGGAATAGAATGAGAACATGGCTTCTAGCTAGGATTCTTGGGTCCCCTTCACACACCCATCAGGGAACATGGTGGCTATAAACATCCATTGAGCATCCTCTGACCTTAACAGCCTTTCAAAAAAACTGTGAACTTCTGGCTTGTGATCCAGTAACCCTATAAAAAGCTAGCTTTGATCATTCACCAGCTGTGTGGCCTTGAGCAAGTAAGTTGCCTTCTCTGAACCTCAAATTTCTAAGGGCATGATCATATATATGCCTGCGAGTATGCCTGAGCCAGTCACCATGTTTGTCCTATTTTAGGTTCCCTAGAAGCTGGCTGTAAGAAAAAAAAGTGAAGCTCAAATTCTACTCTTGGAGGTGACCCTAAGACAAGATGTTATCTGCCAGGTGCTAAAAGATGGCCCCTGGAAACCAGCAAGGCAGTGGGAATGGGATGGGAAGGGGAGGCAGGGAGGGGAAGCTAAAGGCATGTGTTGAAGTTTGCTCAGTGTCCACCTGGGCTCAGACACACTGAGGATCTCTGGGAGACACACAGTACCAAGTACATGCCTAGAGTCACTTCTGGAGCTGGGATAGTTACCCACCCTTGGCCATTTTTCAGCACTGAAGGTTGCTCCCAAGGGCTATGTTTGTCTGGGGTGTGTGGCCTGCACTGCAAAGAAGAGGGCCAGAGGACTCTAACAGAAGCCCCAGTGATTGCAACACACACACACACACACACACACACACACACACACACACTTAAAAACCAGCACAGTATGTAAGCACACGCACACAAACAGGCACACATTAAAACCTCCCCCACACTTTACACATTTGCCTCCACGTGTACACACATGGCACACATTATAAATACATTTGCACAAGTGCACACAGTCACACTCAGACTTAACCATCAAACACATACACAAAGTTTCTCACAAGTTGAATTAATGACCAAAGAGCCTGATGTTCTCAAACTGGCCGGTGGAGGGAGCTTCTTCCATTCTCAGACCCACGGGCTAGTTCGTTTCCCATCCCTTCGGATCTCAAGGCTTGTTTATTCCAAGCAAGGAGTGAGATATTCAGGACCCCAAATATCACTTATAGCAGGTTTGCACAGAATAGATCAGGTAGTGAGAGAGAAAAAGGGAAGGCCTTTTCTTTTTAATTGAGGCACTCTACTTGTTGCCTGAGGATGTGTAAACAACTACGAATGCCTTACAAAGCCCCAACAACAACACAAAACACAGTTCCATTAAAGCTCACCTGGGAACAATGAGTTTATTGGGCTTACGTCCAGAGCATGAATGAGAGGCTGTGCACAAGAGTGTGGAGACTCCAAAGCAGTTTCTGTGTACGTGATGGCTAAATGTTGGTTGTCACACTGACTACATATGGAATCAACTAAAACCCAAGCAGCTGGGCAGCCTATGAAGGATTTTCTTGACTGACTCACTTGAGGCCAGAACCCATCCTAAATCTGAGCCACATCTTGTGGTGTCAGTCCTCATGAAAGGCTATGGGAAAACGAAGCTTTTGCCTTTTGCCTGCTTGCCCTCACTCGTGCTGGCAAGCTCATCTATCTTGTTGCTGAGCACTCCTTCTCTGGTATGAGATCTTTCTTCTTCAGGATTCCTATGCAGACTGAAGACATCCTGAAGCAATTCTCTAGGAATCAATTCTCCAGGACCTCTGCACCAGATTAGGACAGCTGAGACATCCAGCCTTATGAACTGAGCAACAACTATAGATGGCCACTGTTGGTCTACCCAGACCACCAGTAGGCCACTTGAATAAACCCCCATTTAAATATATATATACAAATATATATTAATATGTATTTTCTAGCAGTTCTGTTTCTTTAGAGAGTTCTGACCAATACACCATAGCTGAGTAGGTGAACTTCAGTTAACTTTCCCGAGTCTGTATACTCTAGCACTTCCTTTAACTAGAACGGAATGGTTGACAAATGCGAGGAGGAGTGTCTTGAATCTCAGTGAGGGTCCAGTGACCCCCACCCTGCCTTCTATGACAGAATGCGTAGACACAAGCTCCATTGTGATGATCACTTGCAGATAGCCACAACCAATCTAATGAATGTAGTGGCAGTTTTGCTTAGATGGCCACATTCTAAAAGACTACTCAAAAGGGAATACTGATTCAAATGGATTAGAGGGCAATGTGTATTTGAGGGCAGATAAGGGAGAAAAGGGATTGAAAACACATTAGGCCTTATTCACGTAAGAGTTGAAGGAAACATTACAAAGCAGGTGTAGGTGTTTCTCTGCAAAGTGAGTCAAGCTGCTGGCACACAGTGTTTCACACTGTTCCCAAAAGGAGCTTCCACATGTAGCTCCCCACAAAAGTACTCTCATGGGTGAGTGTTTGGATCCAGAGATAGAAGGTCCAGACCAAAGAAACGTTATGATATAGTGGATGAGGCCTACGTGTGAGTAGGCAGTAGTGGAAAAGATGCTGGAGGAAGCACAAAGGTGTGGATTGGGGATTGGAAGTTGAGACTAGTGTAGAAAATGATCACCTCTACCATGCTGTGACGTTTTGAATGAGAATGGCCCCCATAGGCTCATATATTTGAATACTTGGTCTCCAGTTGGTGCAACTGTTTGGGAAGGATCAGGGGTGTGGCCTTCTTGGGTTAGGTGTGTCACTAGGGGAGGGCTTTTCGTTTCAAAAGCCAATAGCATTCTCACTTTGCTCTCCCTCTATCTGTCCCTGATTGCAGATCCAGTGTAAGCTCTCAGCTATTGCTTTGCTGCCATGCCCTCCTCCATGATGGACATGGACTAACCCTTTGAAACTGTAAATCCCAATAAACTATAAGTCTGGGTAATAGTGTCCCTTCATAATTGAAAAATAACTAAGACAGAAGTTGGTATCAGGAAATGGTATATTTCTGTGATAAACCTGACCATGCTTGGTTTTTTTAGTAATGTGGAAGTCTTTTGGACTTTTGACTAGAAAAGTGGTTGAATGCTTTAAGCAGAGCTTAATGGGGCATCCTAGAAGGAACAAAGAAGAGAGTAGTGTTGAGGGCAGTGTGGACTAAGAGGTTTCACAGGGGAGCAACTGGCCTAAAGGCCATTCTTAGGATATTTTGGCAAAGAATGTGGCTGTTTTCTGTCCTTGTCTAAGGATCTGACTGAGGCTAAATTGAAGTTTTGGGCTAATTACATTGGCAGAAGAAATTTCAAGATAGCCTAATATTGGCTAAGTCACTTGGTTTTTAGTAGTCACTCTTATGTAGGTCTATAATGGAAAATAAAACAAGCAAGACAGAAAAATTCAAATTTGAGGAGGAAAAGAGCTCCAGAAAATATATTGGAGCCACATCTTGTGCTCAAAGAGATGGGAAATTTAAAGAAAGGCCTTATAATAAATGGAATCAAGGAAGTTGTGCCCTCAGGCAATATTCTACACAGCTAATCCTCCAACTTGTAAAAGGAAAAAACCCAAGGGATCACCTTCAGTAAAAAGTAACAAGAATTCAAAGGTTATGCAGATGTAATCCAAGGAAGGGACCACATTTTATCCCAGGCAGGCAGAAGAGCTTGATTCTTAGAGCCAAGAGAGATACAGGGTTAAGAGGTTGTGGAATCCTCCTCTGTGGTTAAGAAAGGGCACTGAGGCCAGGCATAGGGCAGGGAACTCCCTGCATGGAAGCCCTAAGAGGCCATCGTGTGAAGCTCTGAATGTGAAACCTGGATTGTGATGGAGACCCCAAGATGTTGGAGATGCCAGTGCCACAGGTTACCTGCCAAAGAAAGCTACAGACAGGAAGTGGAAACAGCTCAACATAGAGAAGTGTTTGCAGTCACTGGACATACAGCTACGGGATTTGGGGTTTACTCTACTGGATTTTCATCTTCCTATGGTCCAGTATTTCCTTACTATGTGTACTGGCTGGTTTTGTGTCAACTTGACACAAGCTGGAGTTATACAGAGAAAGGAGTTTCAGTTGAGGAAATGCCTCCATGAGATCCAACTGTAAGGCATTTTTTCAATTAGTGATCAAGGGGGGAGGGCCCCTTGTGGGTGGTACCATCTGTGGGCTGGTAGTCTTGGACTCTATAAAAAAGCCAGCTGAGCAAGCTAGGAGAAGCAAGCAAGCCAGTAACATCCCTCTGTGGTCTCTGCATCAGCTCCTGCTTCCTGCCCTACTTGAGTTCTGGTCCTGACTTCCATTAGTGATGACCAGCAATTGGAAGTGTAAGCTGAATAAACCCTTCCCTCCCCAACTTGCTTCTTGGTCATGATGTTTGTGCAGGAATAGAAACCTTGACTAAGACACTATGCCACTATTCTTTCTTTTTGGAATGGTCATGCATGTTCTGTGCCCTTGTGTCCTGGAAGTATATAGTTTGCCTTTGGATTTTCCAACAGGTTACTATTAAGAGATTGCCTTGAGTCTTGGAAGAGACTCTGAAACTGGATTTAAGACTGTGAAAGACTATGGAGACTTTCAAAGATGGACTAAATGCATTTTGAATTATTATGTGGATGTGAACCTATGGAGGCTGGGGAGTGGCATATGGTGGTTTAAATGAAAATGGCCCCAATAGGCTCATATATTTAAATATTTGGTCCCTCAATGGTATACCTAAATAAGAGGCTTAGGAAACACTGCCTTGTTGGAAGAGATGTGCCACTTGGAGGTGACTTTGAGATTTAAAAAGATACATTCTCTTTCTTTCTCTCTCTCTCTCTCTCTCTCTCTCTCTCTCTCTCTCTGTGTGTGTGTGTGTGTGTGTGTGTGTGTGTGTGTGTGTGTGTGTGTGTGTGTGTGTGTGTGTGTGTCCAACTTGTGGATCAAGGTATAAGCTCTCAGTTGTTCCTACCATCATACCTTTGTTCTGCCAGCATGGACTGTATCTTCTGAAACCATAAGCCCTAATTAAGTGCTTTCTTTTATAAGTTACTTTGATCATGGTGTTTTATAACAGCACTAGAAAAGTAACTAATATACACACAACTTTTAAAAGAAATCTTTAAATAAATACGCTAATACCAAGGATAGCCCCAAACAAAAATCGATGAAGTTAAAAATAACTAATAATATAATAACATGCTTTCAGTGTTCCCCAAAAGATTTTAAAGATGACTAAAGGAGATTCATAAAACAATTTAGGGTCATGATAAGATATTCACAACATTTTGTATGAATAACTCAAATCAACAAAAAAATATAATAAAAATATTTTTTTTGAGGTGGAAGTCACATAACATCAACATGAAGTGTTTAATGATATGGAACCTTCTCCATGATCTATTTCCAGATCATTTCATCAACCTCTGAGGGAACTGTATTCCCATTAAGCAGTCCCTGCTCCTCCCCCTCTCCACAGCCCTATCGACCACCCACAGGGTTTTGGTTGCTATGGGTTTATCTACTCTAAACATCCCATAAAAGAAATCATAATATGTGATTTTGATGTATTGCTTTTGTGACTTGTACAATGTGACAGCTCAGCCATGTTATAATTTGTCAGGATTGTTCCTGTTGTGGCTGAGGAACATCTGACTGTGTGACTACAGTGCTATGTCCATTCATTCATTTGAAAGTGGGTGCCTGGGGGCTGGAGAGATGGCTCAGGGGTTAAGAGCACCGACTGCTCTTCCAGAGATCCTGAGTTCAATTCCCAGCAACCACGTGGTGGCTCACAACCATCTGTAATGGGATCCGATGCCCTCTTCTGGTGTGTTTGAAGACAGCGATAATGTACTGATGAGACCATTCTTCCATTGCTTCCTTCGGGCAATTATCCAAAGAGGCCCTGGAAGAGAGAGATTGAGGAGCTGTGGGAGAGACACTACTCCTGAGAGAAGGTGCTAGGCTAAGGGAAGTGGAGCTCAAGGGTACTATCCTGGGTTAGGGAGAGCCCTGCTCATGTCTGGGGTGGTGGTGGGGAGCCAGATGATTAAAGCAGGATGCTCACAGTGATCAAGCTGGTCCTGAAGATAAGGTGGTTTCTGGGTAACAGCTCCAGGAAAGCTTTGTCTCATGCATGCAATTTGGGACACTATTCAGACTCTTATTTCTGTCATCTGCCTGTTGTTCTGCTCTTTATATCTCATCTCACGGCCTCTCTCCTACATTGGGTCTCCACTACCACCTGATTTGACATCAAGATTCATAGTTCCCACGCTGTTCATTGTTACAGGGTGCCCTTGTTAATTTCCTGAGGTTCAGGAACTCACATTCTACCATCTATCTCACAGGATGCGACATCTGGACCTATCCTGGCTGGGACTAGGGCCCATGTCAGCTTCACCATGGCTACTCCTTTTTTGGTTGGGGTTTCCTGGTTCTTGGCCCACTGCCTCACCCAGATGTACACTTTGTATGCAAAGTGTCAACGTCTCTGTGGTCTCCCTCAGTATCCCAAGAAGAATTGGTTTTGGGGTTACCTAGGCATGGTGAGTATGGTAACAGGATGGGTCCGGGTTATGAGGGTGCAGGAACCTCCCAGTGGTCAAGGAGTCAGTTAGAAGGATGGCCTGGGTTATGGGTATGAGGGTGCATAGACAGAGAGTCAGGGAAGGGCTGGGGTGTGAGGGTGTGGCGATCCCCATGGATGTGGGAATTGGGGGTAGAATGGGTGAAGATCTTTGGGTGCTACATTTCAAGCTCTTCTCACATTTCTATTTTTCCATCCCCAGTCTACTCTGGATTTATTTCTAGCCTCTTTTCCTGTTTCTGGTACACACTGAAGGGCTCCCAGAATGGGCTTCATAGTTCCAAGACCCCCTCCCATTCATACCTTGTCTGCTGCTTAGGTCTCCTGAAGGGTTCTGATTTAGAGTCAGCTTCCTGTCTGGTCAATTTCTTTCTGTTAGTCTATCTTTGGGTTTCTGCTTTATTCCAGAGGGATTTTTATGCCCCCTCATATACCTCCAGCACACTTGGGCCATTGGAGAGTTCTTTTCTGACTCCTCACTTGCCGTTCCTGGATCATATTTTCCTTAGATTGCTCTTTTCTACTAAGATTAATCATTGACGTCTGTTGCACAACCTGGATTAGACTAGAGGGTTCAGCCTTTGATGACCTTCCTTGAACCTAACAATTACACAGCATTTGGACTTTAACATAAGTCTGTTCCCTGTTTTGGTTAACTTGGTCTTAGTTGCTTCATTTACAGTTCTCATAGCTCACAGCATATACACAAATTCTTGAAACCATGCACAGGATCCTTTACCTTATGGGTAGTGGTTGCTTGTTGGGGAGCTGCCAATTTTATGGAGACTTAGAGGTCCCCTTTGCTGTCCTGGTGTCTGCTGAGACTGACTGTAGAGGATCCAGTGTTTGAACCCTTCTGCATAGTTGGAACTGGAGAGTTTTGGTATATGCAGTCAGAAGAGCATGTGCAAGAAACCTTGGGGACAAACCCTGAGCCCACAGTGCAGCCCACACATTTCCCTGTCAGGACCTTACCTTGAGGCTTTTCCTGGGGCTGAAATTAATTCCACCTGAGAAATCAATCTTCTTAAGACAAAGGAGACTCTCTGAGGTGAACAGTGTGACAATATAGCTTAGATATTGACCATAAGATGCAGGCTTGATACCAGGATATGACTGATAAAGACAAAGCAAGAAGAAGCAGGGATTTCCTCCTCTATTCTACAACATCCAGACACGGGTTCACTACAGAGGCTGTATCACCCCCAGGGGCTTCAGGAGAAACTTATTACAGGTGCTGAGGAAGTATATTAGTGCTCTCCAGAGCACCAGAACCAAAGCATGAACACACATGTGCACACAAACAGTAAAATAAACCCACACCACACAAGTGCATACACACACATGCATATACACATTTACATATGCACACAGATACATCATTTTGGATTAGTTAGCAATAAGGACAAATTTTAAAAATAAATCACTAAATGATTTTGTTATTTTACTAATGCTATAGAGTACACTGAGTCAAACCAACTTGGCAAAGCCTAGTACACATCTAGGTTATGAAAGAACACTTGTTGGTCCCAGCATACAAACCTGTACCTCATGGTACTATTGAGAAGATTGCAGACAGTTTTTAGATAATGGTATTTATTTAGCCAAATGTATCTAAACATAAGGATAATAGCAAAAACTGAAAGACATAATGTTATAGTTTTATGTGACCAAGGTAGTATATACAGACTGTCAGAGAAGATGGGGAGGAGGAATGGGGAGAGAACTGTGGGACAGAGTGACCGGGAAGGGGGCAGTGAGCAATTAATTAATTTAATTTAATTTAAAATCATTATGTATCACAATTCTATACATAGTTATGCAGATATACAAATGAACACATTACACATATAACATGTACAGTTATGTAAATGAGAAAGAGAAGAAGGTAGGGATCAATAGGTACACAGATAGATATGTAGATAAAGTGTGGACTTATGTAATAAAGGAGATTGAGAAATCACACAATGCCCCATACAAATTGGAGGACTGGGAAGCTGGTGGTGTAACAATTTAGTCTTAGAACAAAGGCCCAGTGTGAAGTGGCGTGTCAGACATAAATGCTGGAGTCCAAAGGTCAAAGACCAGAAATTTGATATTTGAGGGCACGGGAAGCTGAGTGTCCCAGTTTTGGTGGGAAGAGTGAATTTCCCCTTCCCATGCCTCTTGTTTCATTTGGATTCTCACTGGGTTGGATGGTACCACCCACACAGTGGAGGGAGGGACATCCTAATTCAGTGTACTGCTGTGAATACTAATGTATTCTGAGAACATCACGGACGCAACCAAAATTCATGTTGTATCAGCTTATGTGGGCGTCCAGTCAATTTGATCCCTGAAAAGAGCCATCTCAAGAGGATTGCCCTTGTCTTTTTTCCATAGTCCCCTCCCATGGAAGAAGGCATGAAGCAGATGACTGAGCTGGTGGCCACCTACTCCCAGGGTTTCATGACCTGGTTAGGCCCTATAGTTCCTCTCATCAATTTGTGCCACCCTGACATCATCTGATCTATCCTCAGTGCTTCAGGTACCCATGGGAGCTGTTGGTGGTGTGTCTGCGGGAATCTGAGAACTTCTAGTCCTGACTTCCATTCTTCTGTGTGTGCCCCTGCAGCAACCCAATCTTCCCTTCTCTTGTCTCACTCAGGCTTTCTGCTTTTTCATGTACTTATCATCCCAGGTCAGTCTCTACATCCTCTACTGCAGCCATTTCCTCCCTCACCATCCTAGCATTCTTGGTACTCCTGGGATGCCAGGAGATCATGAACAAGGCTCTGTCCTAGCAGAGCCCAATCTGGAAGAGGTGTGTCCTGACAAAGACACTCCAACTACCTGTGATCAGGAAAGGCCCTAAGGAAGATGGGTGATGGCTGAATGGAGAAGTGAGATCTCTACTTGTACATGTAGGGAGGCTTCCTGGAGGGGAATCATAACCAGACCAGAAGGTCTAAGAGAGACAACGCTAGGTATCTGGAATGAAGACAAATCTGCCCTGATAATAGGAATGTTTAAAGTCGGGCAGGCTGTGCAGGGTTTATGGAGGGCTGCAGCCCAGCCCAGCCCCAGGCAGAGCAGTGAGCCAGTGTATACTATTGTGGGATCCAGCTGTTACTTCTAGATTTTTCCTCTTCCTTTGGGTTGCCCATCATATGTTTATTGCTCACTGAGTAGGCCTAGAATCTTTCTTAGGAAGTTCCATTCCAGCTTGGCCCACTTACCCTGTCCTCTGACATTACCATACTGGCCCAGGTCATGGCTGAGAGAGAGCAGGGGTGGGGAGGCCGTGTACCCTAGTGTGCATGGCTCTAACATTTGCCAGGAAGGCCGCCTGCTCTCTGTGCATGGGTAGGTCTCTGTCGGGTGTGAGCAATATCCACCTAGTTTAGTTCAAAGAAATAAAGGGATTCTATAGACTGTAAAGGCCTGCCTGGGAGGGTGGTCTTCAGGTCTGTTTTACCTTCCCAGGTCTCACTCTCCCTTTCAGGAAAGCCTTTTCATCAAGGTCCGAGTGATGAATCTTAGACCATGGGACAGCCTACCTCACTCTTGGAGTTCCCAGGAGTTCTGGGCTTGTAATTAGTTTTAATTTGCTGGCCTGAGCCATAAGACAGAGAGTCCTTATTAAATCACTGCTTTTACTTGATCTTGGGAAGACCTGGAAATACAAAGCAGATGCATGGGTAAGAATCCAGGCTATTGATACAAAGTCCCAGGATACTTCACTTACTCTGTGGGAGACTGAGCAAAAGGGGCTTAAATAACTGGGTTTTAGTCTGGAGAATGGTAGGGAGGACAACCCAAGTTAATGCTGTGTTTGGGATTCTCTAACTGAGGATTGAGGATTGCGATGTACAGAAGATGTCTGGAGGAAGCCCAGGCGGGCTCAGAGCAGAGAAAGAGAAAGGGTTGGATAGAATTCCCAGGGCTCTATTGGCCTCCTGCACAACTAATTCATCTCTCTGGCAGCCTAGAGAAGCAAACTCCAGGTTCTCTTTCCTCCCCCTAATTCGGAAGTAGAAAGAAGGTGTACAGTACAACCATCCTGGTGTGTGCTGTGGGGAAGCAGACTGATGATGATAGAGACCCTGGCTAGTGGCTATCTATATAGTCTTCCTACTTTTGTGAAGCACCTCCTTTCTACTCCAGGTGGGCACTGCTGGCCCCCTTCCTCCTCTGCTCCAGGTGGGCACTGTACCTGCCCCAGCTTGTCCACTGCTGAGGTATCTATGTTGTTTCCAGCTGGTCAGGTGACCCAAGTCAAGGTGGTTGGGCAGTAGCAGTAATTGCCTTGTTGGGTAGCCATGACAATATATATTACCCCTAGCTAAACATGGTTTATACCTGGGATCATGTGAAGATGGCTCATGGGGTCATGGACATAGGAGGAATGTTGGGTTCTGTGCGGTTGAGAAGTTGTTTGGGACTGTATTTTTATCCTTCTGATAACATTTTGACCATGTTTAAGGTTGTCTGATACCTGTCATCCAGAGTTACTCTGAGACATGACTGAGACCTTGAGATTTGTGTAAGTAGGTCTTAGTACGTATCCATGTCTGATGTTAGATTGCATCTGTTATACATCTGAGATACTAATGTGACTATTCTTTTTATCTATGTACAAATATATGTGTGTTTTTATTGGATTGCCCTCGCATTTGTGTGCCTATGTGTGTAGAGGCAAGAGGCCAACATTGGATATCACACCTCATAAACCATACACCTTGTTTAGGGGACAGAGTCTCACTGTTAGGCTGTGATGCATACCCAGAATCTACTTGGATTCTGCCTCCTCAGAACTGGGATTAAAAGTGCATGCCACAACAGTCAGCTCTTTATGTGAGTGCTGTGGACAGAACTCAGGTCTTTCTGCTTGCATGGCAAGCATTTGCCAAATGAATATCCTCCCTACACCCTACAGTGACTATTTTAATATAACTTATGGTACACACTGAGAATCATCAGACCTTCTCTAATATGTGTTTGAATAAAAATGGCCCGCATAGGCCCATAGAGAATGGCACTATTAAGAGATGTAGCCTTGTTGGAGTAGGTGTGGCTTTGTTGGAGAAAGTATGTCACTAGGGGGTGGGCTTTGAGGTCTCAGATACTCAAGCCATACCCAGTGTGGCAGTCTTTTCCTGTTGCTTGTGGATCAAAATGTAAAACTCTTAGGTCCTTCTCCAGCACCATGTCTGCCTACATGCTGCCATGCTTCCTGCAATAACAATAATGAACTGAATCTCTGAACTGTAAGCCAGCCCCAGTTAAATATTTTCCTTTATAAGAGTTGCTGTGGTTATGGTGCCAGTTCACAGCAATATGTTACATTAGGTAGAGCCATATCAAGGAAGACTATGTGTGTTTAGCTACATTAGCACATGTTAGGTGTTAGGATGCTGTACTGGCTTGCTTTGTGGATTAACTTGACACAAGCTAGAGTCATTAGAGAGAAAGGACACTCAGTTGAGAAAATGCCTTCATGAGATCCAGCTGTAAGGCATTTTCTTAATTAGCGATCAATCCGGGAGTACCCTGCCCATTGTGGGTGGTGCCATCCCTGGACTGGTTGTACTGGGTTCTATAAGAAAGCAGGTTGAAAAAGCCATGATCAAGCAAGCCAGTAAGTAGCACCCTTCTATGGCTTCTGCTTCAGTTCCTGCCTCTGGGTTTCAGCTCTGTTTGAGATCCTATCCTGAGTTCCTTCAATAATTAACAGCTATACGGAAGTGTAAGCCAAATAAACCCTTTCCTCCACAACATGCTTTTTGGTTATGGTATTTGGTCACAGCAATAGAAACCCTGACTAAGACAGTGCACATGTAGTGTGCATCTGTGTCACATACGTATGTCAGAAGATGGCAGAAAGTGCTGGATAAATGGGTGTGCTAGGTCTATGTAAAGGTCTCAGAGTGTTGTGCTGTATTGTATTGGCACGTTAGGCTATGTAGGAGCTGTATGATTGACACTTGGATGTATTATACAGTGTCAGGCCACACTTTTGTCCTATCTCCTCCTATAGCTTAGTCTGGCTCCTGCTTACCTCTCCCTTACTCCCTGCCTCCTCTGTCCTCCACAATCTTGCCATGCTGGCTTGAGGTAGACATGCACACCTCTGATGAGGACACCAAATTCTTCCCAAGTTCATCCTCTGCATTCTCCATTGGTCTCTGATGATTCTTGTTCATGTCAGCTGCTGTTGCTCCAAAGGACGGCATCTTCTACAGCTTCCTGAAACTCTGGCTGGGTGAGTCAGAGTTGAGATGGTTGGGAACAACCCTGGGACCCAGGGAAAGGTGCCACCTTTGCCCACTGCCAATGGTCAACCTCCCAGGGGATGGGCTCTTGGTGAGTGCTGGTGACAAGTGGAGCCGCCACTGTAGCATGCTGACTCCTGCCTTCCACTTCAACATCCTGAAACCCTATGTGAAGATTTTCAATAACAGCACCAACATCATGCATGTGAGTTCCCAGAACCCATGTGCCCAACTGGAATCTGGGGAGGGGTGGGTAAGGGACTGCAGACAGATCTAGTCTACAGTACTGGCTCTTAAGGGCCATGGTGGCCCATTGCAGTTTTCCCCAGACTTGATTCCCCATGTGTGATTTAGTATTAATTTTTTTCTCCGTGTTCATGATGATACCATAGAGTCATAGACTCGTACGTGGTGGGTGCTCTGGTGTCAATTTTTGATGGCCTGAAAGCTGAACTGGTCAAATCATAAGCCAAACACAAAATCAAAAGTGGGTCAAACTCTAATGGATGTTACTGGAAAATCACACTGTACTAGATGTGGTACCTGAACAAGATAAGAACTGGGGTGAGTCACAGAATGATTCCTGACTTGTAAATTGGTATGTAACCTTGTTTACTGATTATAAATTCTGCTAGAACATACCAGATCCTTGAGTCAGATGGAAAAGCTAGTCATTTACTCACTGCACAGCAAGCAGCATGTACATCACTCCAGTTTTTATCCTTTCTTCAACGTATCCACAGTCCATGAGAGCAATACGAGTGGACTGCAGTAGGAGCTCCTCATGACCCAATAATAATAATATGACTGAGTCTTGGAGAATCTGCTTCTATAACAAGCAGAATTTAGTCTTATTTTTACTCATGGAGAGTCATCACTGTATCCACAGGTTTTCTGCCATAACACCTGAGATACAGCCCAAGTTAAGCACATCATGATAGTACATTCTTGGCATGTCTAACAAAGTTTCTCAAGGAACCATGGAAGTCTAGCATTCTCAGCAAAGGGAGAGTTTTGAAATTAATTTACAGAAGGGCACTGTGTGTTGAGTGCTTGTCACAGGTGAAAACTGATGTGAAGTCCCAGTTCATTAATCATCTATGCTGGTCAATTTAATTTCCTCAAGCCTATGAGCTACAGTGATTACCTTTTCCTCAGTTATAAATCACAGATCTTGTTCATAATTATCTTGCAGGAAGTGAGTTTAAAATGGTGCACATGGATTTCCCTTTAGTTTAGCAGACTAAACTGAGATCAAATCAACTTCCTAAAGATGTGACAAGCAAGAACTAGGAGAGGGGAATTAACTGACTGAGGGAGCACAGAACATGGGACTTAGAGCTGGGACCTGAACTCAGAACTTCTGACCCAGTCTTGGGTCTTGCTTTGCTATAGTAATCGCTTCCAGTATTACTCAGTTTAGGTTATCCCTGAGGTCAGCTATCTAGAGCTGAGATCCAGAAGGCTGGTTTGAGGGTGCCCATTTGAGTGGCTGGGATTGGGCAGAGTCTTGGGTAGCCAAGATCCAACTCCTCCCCCCTCTTTCCAACAAAGGCCAAGTGGCTGCACATGGCCTCAGGGGGTAGCGCCTGTTTGAACATGTTTGAGAACATCAGCCTAATGACCTTGGACACCTTGCAGAAATGTGTCTACAGCAACTGTCAGGAGTAAGTTTCAACTTCAGGCCTTGGAATCTGGTCTATAGACTCAAGGCAAGAGGTAGATGAGGGAAAGCTGGCCAGAGAAAGCAGAAGAGACTCCATGTAGGAAGTGGGTCAGAGTTGACACTGAACCAACCCTGTGGGGGATGGAGTAGCCCCTCCTGTGGGGTGGAATTGTTCAGAAGAAGGCACAGAGATTCAGGTGAGACAGATCATGGGTATCTAGCATGAGGCATTTTAGAAGGAGGTTGGGAGAACAGATAGTAACTAAAGCATACAGACATTGAAAGTCAAGAAAAGTGTGGAACTTTATTCTGTGAATTAAGCTTATAGTTTCTAGGAAATTATGAGAGAGCTTCATGATCACTCTATCACTATAACAAAATATCTAAGATTATCAAATAGAGGAGATATTTATTTCAGCTATGGCTTCAATGTAATTTGGATCTATGCCCAAAATTGTATCATGGAGTGGACCATGTGTTTGAGGAAACACAGGCAGCTAAAAAGTAAAGAGAGAGAAAAACACTAGGGTTTTAACACCCCCTTCAAAGGCACACCCATAATACAGAAGAGCTCTATAAACAGTGACTGCCTTTTAAAAGAAAATAGAGTTGATGTTGTAAAAGGGAGTATGTGAGCCTGGCAGTGCTGGAGCACGCCTTTAATCCCAGCACTTGGGAGGCAGAGGCAGGTGGATTTCTGAGTTTGAGGCCAGCCTGGTCTACAGAGTGAGTTCCCGGACAGCCAGGGCTACACAGAGAAACCCTGTCTCGGAAAACAAAACAAAACAAAACAAAACAAAACAAAACAAAACAAAACAAAACAAAACAAAACAAAACAAAAAAAAGGGGAGTAGGTGAGACTGGCCATAGCAAACTACAAGAATTGATGAGTTCTAATTTGGGTGGACAATATTGGGAGCAGGAGAAACAGAACTGGACCTTGTGTCAGAAAGGAAAGAGAGGGGTCTAATGTCCGCACTATGTGGCAGCACTTAAGGACATGCCTAGGCTCATGGGAGTGGAATGAAGGGAGAGAAGAAACTGAGTTTCAGTGTTGGGATTACAGATGTAACAAGATCACAGATGTAACAAGATGATTACAAATGTAACAAGATTACAGAAATAACAAGATTACAGAAGTAACAAGATGATTACAGATGTAACAAGATGATTACAGATGTAACAAGATTACAGATGTAACAAGATGATTACAAATGTAACAAGATTACAGAAATAACAAGATTACAGAAGTAACAAGATGATTACAGATGTAACAAGATTACAGATGTAACAAGATGATTACAGATGTAACAAGATTACAGATGTAACAAGATTACAGATGTAACAAGATGATTACAGATGTAACAAGATTACAGATGTAACAAGATGATTACAGATGTAACAAGATGATTACAGATGTAACAAGATGATTACAGATGTAACAAGATGATTACAGATGTAACAAGATTACAGATGTAACAAGATGATTACAGATGTACAAGATTACAGATGTAACAAGATTACAGATGTAACAAGATGATTACAGATGTAACAAGATTACAGATGTAACAAGATGATGACAGATGTAACAAGATTACAGATGTAACAAGATGATTACAGGTGTAACAAGATTACAGATGTAACAAGATGACAGATGTAACAAAATGATTACAGATGTAACAAGATGACAGATGTAACAAAATGATTACAGATGTAACAAGATTACAGATGTAACAAGATGATTACAGGTGTAACAAGATTACAGATGTAACAAGATGACAGATGTAACAAAATGATTACAGATGTAACAAGATGACAGATGTAACAAAATGATTACAGGTGTAACAAGATTACCGATGTAACAAGATGATTACAGATGTAACAAGATGACAGATGTAACAAGATTACATAGCAAGCCTTTTGGCTTGAGATAGCTTTTTGGAGATGTGTCTTAGTATGTTGCCATCCAGACCCATGCCTATCACGTGTTGCCATTGTTTCTAGATGAGTTGGGCTACTTGGTATCCTGTTAGGAAACAGTTCCCTCCTTCTGCTGAGAGATGCCCCTCAGGTTTTAGGTCTGCAGCATTCCTGCTCCTCTTCATGTTCTCATTGTGCAGAAAGCCCAGCCAGTATATTGCTGCCATCTTGGAGCTCAGTACCCTGACTGTGAAAAGAAATGAGCAGCTGCTTCTGCACATGAACCTGCTCTACCCCCTCACATCTGATGGAATGAGTTTCTATGAGGCCTGCCGCCTGGTACATGACTTCACCAATGCTGCCTAAGCATGGTGGTGATGATGTCATCAAGGCCAAAGCCAAGTCCAAGACTTTGGACTTCATTGATGTACTGCTGCTAACCAAGGTCGGCTTCTTAAGAGGTGCAATGGAACTTTTAAAACTAATTAATTAGTTGATTTTTTGTCTTGTTTTCTTTTAGATAGAGTCTCACTGTAGGCCAGGCTAGCCTCAACCTCATGTTCCTCCTGCCTTAGCTTCCTCAGTGCTAGGATTACATATGCATGCCAGCCCCTTTGGCTTTAGGTAGCTTTCTTGAGATGTGTCTTACTATGTTTCCAGGCTCATCTTCAGGAATGGGTAAATGGATTTTTCTGCCCCAATTTCTGGCACTACATGATTGTATCACTCCTCATGACTTTAAAAAATGATTCATTTATTTTGTTTTGTGTGTATGAGTGTTTGCTTGCATGTATGTATGTATATATATCATGTACATGCTTGGTGGCTGCAGAGGCCAAAAGACAGCATTGAGTTCCCTAGAACTAAAGTTGTAGATGAGGGTAAAGCACCATATGAGTCCTTATGATTTTATAAAGAATAGAGTAGATGTTTGTATTGAATGTGAGATGACATGACCTTTTATGTTTCAGTAATGACTTGGGCTTGATGTAGAGAACACCTAGAATCCATAGAAAGCATTTGAGGAAAAGAGAGACAAGTCAGAGAGAAACACATTGTCAAAAGCACACTGGAGTATAGGCAATACAGCCTTTCTAGGTCTGAAACTGAAGAGCCTTGGTAAGTTAGTGAGTCGTAATATCTGTGTTTGGGAGATGCTGCACATAATTTCACAGTCAGTGTGGATCACATATTATAGAATCATGCTAGGAAGGTAGTAATCACTCTCTATTCCTAGATCTTCCCTTCCCAGGGAGTTGATTGTTTTACCTGACATCTATGTGCACAAAAATGTCACAGTGAAATGCATTATTTTAAAGTTACAAACCAATCTTAGACTTGATGTGCGAGGGTTGAGGGATACCCAGGGGGGACTCTTACCTGCTCAGAGGAGAAAGGGAAGGGGATGGGGGAAGGATTGTAGGAGGGGGTGACTAATGGCAGGTATCTTAGTTACTGTTTTATTGCTCTGAAGAGACACCATGACTAAAGCAACTCTTATAAAAGAAAGCACTTAATTGGGGCTTGTTTACAGTTTCAGAAGATTAGTACATAATCATCATAGTGGGAAGCAGACAGGCTGGAGCTGGAGTGATGGCTGAGAACTTTACATCCTGATTAATAGGCAACAGGCAGAGAAAGGGAGAGAGAGAAACACTGGGCTTGGAGTGGGCTTTTGAAACTCTTCCTCCAACAAGACCATACCTCCTCCAACAAGGCCACACCTCCTAATCCTTTCCAAACAGTTCATCAACTGAGGACTAAGCATGCAAATATGTGAGCCTATGGAACCATTCTCATTCAAACAGAATTCACACAACAGGAGAAAGACCCATACATTATGAGTCGTGGAGGCTTATAGGATAGCACATCTATGTCTTCTTGGTTTCAGAGAAAGCAATAGGATAAACACTGAGAGGGAGCAGGAAGAGAACAGGAAAGGTAAAGTAAATGAAGGGTAAACAGATAATAGGAAAGGAGGGACAGAGGAGACAGGAAAGTGAGCAAGGAATATAAAATTAATTTTTAGCTATAAAATAATGCATTTCACTGTGACATTTTCATGCACATAAATCATCCTGCATTTCTCTCAAATTTTCTCAAGTAAAAAGGGGACTTTATTTTTGAATATAAACAACTTTAACCAAGTACTGAGGTAAGTTTTATAGGTTTGCAAACCTGATAGCTTCTAAAGGAAATACAATAAATTCTCTATATTTAGTAACCCAGTAGTGGAACAGGAGAGTACAAAGAGCTAACTGTCCCATCCCTCCCAGGGGGCCCTCCCAGGTGGAACTGTCTACCAGGGTCCGAAGTGTCCTGCCTGCAGGACCTTCAGCTGCTGAAGAGGGAGACTACCGGCCTAGGGGAAAGAACACAGGAGACAAGAAATACTTGAGGGCAAGATGGTGTTCTGATCAAGCCTTGACCTCTTTATTCCAAGTCCATATATAAGCACTTAGGAAGGGAAGGGGCAGGGGCAGGAAGGTTACTAGAGGTCACTACAGAGCGGGAAGAGACAGAGGGAGTGAAATTTCTCAGGGTTGCTTAATTGCAGCCAAGTATTACACCACTGTAAATCAGCAATAACAAGCCTCAAGATATTGGGATATCTCAAGGTCTCTTTGGAGTCACAAGCTACTATAAACAAACCATCTATAGCCTGCAGGAGACATCAGCAGAGGGGAGGAATCAAAGGAATGCATGCTGAAGCCTGGGACCCTCTGGCTAGCTGATTAAGAGCAAGGCCTTATGTTCAAACAAGGCCATTTGGTCTCCTGCAGGATAGCAGGAAAGAAATCAGAAGCAAGATGAGAGAAGCCAGAGAGGGAACACATTTGAAAATTAGCAATTGAGAAAGAAGGGAGAAGGGGAAGCTAGCCCACTTACCAACCACACAAAGTGTGGCATCATCTCTCCTCACACAGTCACATACTGCTCCTATTTCTCTTGTCAGTCTAAATATTCCCACTCTGCAGATACAACCTTTGTGACAAATCAAGTAGCAGTAAAGGAAGAATGGTACGAAGGAAGTCCACTCTTCTCACCTAGTGAGCAAAGTCAAAGACTTAGAGCACTGTTCTCAACCTTCCTAATGCTGTGACCCTTTAATACAGTTCCTCATGTTATGCTAACCCCAAACTATAAAATGAATATTGTTGCTGTTTCATACCTGTAATTTTGCTACATGTAAATTTTGGAGATAGTTGTTTGCTACATGTTGAGAAACACTGACTTAGAGCAATTCTTAATCTCTAATTGCCAAGACAAGTTGCCCTGCAAAGATTCTATTTGCAAGATGGATAGTCGCTCTTCCCACAGAAATCACTCATCATTCAGAAGTAGGAAATACCCATGAGTCTTTGATCCCTTCAACTAGGAAAAAACAGGAAGCCAAGAAAATGCCTGTGTGTTGGTGTCCAAGAGAAACGCAGGAATATAAGGAAGATCTTGTGTGCCTGGTTGAAATCTCTAGATGTTATTTTGTTAGACATGGGAACCATCAGAAGTTGTGTGATATAAGAACTTGCCTTGTCTCCAGGATGAAGATGGAAAGGAACTGTCAGATGAGGACATCTGAGCTGAGGCTGACACCTTCATGTTAGGAGTAGGGCATTAGTGTGAGACCAGAGAAGGGATCAGAGTCTCCCCACCTCAGGAACCTGGGTGTCTCATTCCCTGTGTTCTATTTCCCCATCCCTCCTTAAAATGTCACTGCTTGAGTGCTGTCCACTCCATGGTGCTGAAACATCCCAGAAACCCAAGTCTATCAGGCCTTCAGGCCTTCAGACACCACAGCGAGTGGGCTCTCCTAGATCCTGTACAACCTAGCAAAACACCCTGAGCACCAGGAGCACTGCCGGCAAGAGGTGCAGGGTCTCCTGAGAGATTGTGAGCTTAAGGAGATTGAATGGTGAGTATAGGTCAAGATAGACTGTTCCTGAGCCCCTCTCCTGCTTTTGTTTCCCAAGTGGAGAAGAGAGCTCTTTAAATGATTCTTCTATTATTGGCCAGTGGGTGAGGCATCTACTTCATCAGCAAGGAAAAGGTCTATGCATTGGAAAGAAAGATGTGAACTTCAAAGAGAATTATTGACAAGATAACACTATGTGAAGGCAGATGATGCTACTTTGCACGCATTGAATAAATGAACTTCCTTTCCTTTCCTGGACTTCTGTCCTATTTAACATTTCCCCATGTCTTCCCTTCCTGATAGGTTGTTCTTCTGTTCTCTAATTACTTCCTTACTATTCTTCCCAGTGATTCATAGGAGACATCTGGGAATAAAAGTCTTATGTATGTTTTCTTGAACCTTGGAATCATCCATGCATCTAGTCTTCACTCATCAAACTCTCCCACACTGCCTTTCCAACCCAGTTTGGTGCCCGGCTTAGTCTGTGCTAAAGACTTAGCTCAGAGACCAGCCTTCCTTGGCTCTCAGCTTGATGGGAGAAGTCTTAGGTTAAGACAGCCATAGGACCCATGGGAAGGCATTGAATTGAGAGTATGAGAGAAACAAGTGTAGAAGGAAAGGATGTATTTCATTGGGAGAGTCACTGAATATCTGTGTGGGGCTGGGGACTAGAGTGGTCTAAGGATGATATTGGCCGATGGAGGAGGAAATCAGTACGATGACTGGTAGCAGGGGGGTATAAAACAGAAAAAATCATGTAAAGAGGGATGGAGATGGGGAGAACAAGAATAAAAAAGGGGTAAGGTGATGGAAGGACCTGAGACAGGAGAAATAACTGAGAGAAGACAAGGGAAGAGGGAAAGGGTAGATAAGATATGTGAGGGAGAGAAAGAGAGAGAGAGAGGGAGAGAGAGAGAGGAACAAACAAGTTAGATCAATTTATTCTTTACGTTTTGCTTTTTTTTTTTTGCCATAAGAAATAATCATTTTAATGTAAATTTGTTGAGTTTTTAAAATGGTGGGCATTTGAACAATTCGTTGTCTCAGGAAAACAAACAAGCAAACTTCTGTAAAGATTCCTGGCTAGGAGTCGGTAGCCAACGAGCACCGTAGAAAGGGGGAAACCTCTGCCTAGGACGCCAGGAGTCGGTAGCCAACGAGTGCCATAGAAAGGCGGAAACCTCTGTCTGCGCCGCCAGGAGTCGGTAGCCATCGAGAACTGGAGAGGGGTACCCGCCCAGGAGCCTGGAAAGGTCGTGAGTGGGGTTGAGGGGAGCAGCACCTCTCGCCCAGACCTGCTCGGATCTGCCGGGATCCGGGGCCTGAGAACCCGGGGACAGAAAGACTCCGAAACTTCAGGATCTCACTTGCAGGGGGAAACCTCTGCCTGGGACACCAGGAGTCAGTAGCCAACGAGCGCGCCGTAGAAAGGGGGAAACCTCTGCCTAGGACACTAGGAGTCGGTAGCCAACAAGCGCCGTAGAAAGGTAACCTCACAGGAACTTGGAAGGGCC
>CM052707.1:99668346-99702014 GCA_028551405.1 Uromys caudimaculatus
GGGAGGTGGAATTCCCTCCTAGAGGCGGGTTGGGGAGGGGATGGGGGGTATACAAAGAGGAGACTCAGAAAAGGGGAAACATTGGAAATGTATATAAAGTATCAAAAATAAAAGAGGAGGGAAAAAAAAAAAGATTCCTGGCTAAATTTCCCTAGTACTTTCCTAATTTTCTGCTCTTCTCAGGATTATTTTACCACTGTGCAGAAAGATTAAACAGGCAACACAGGGGCTGGCAGCCTCTGGTTTTGCTCCTGGACAATTGTGTGGTGTGTTCCTTAGGGACGACTTGGCCCAGCTGCCCTTCCTGACCATGTGCATCAAGGAGAGTCTGCGGCTGCATCCCCCAGTCACAATGGTCAGATGCTGCACCCAGGACATTTCCCTCCCAGATGGCAGGATCATTCCTAAAGGTAGCCACAGAATTTAGGGAAGGGTACACAGCAAAGTTCATCAGGCAGCTTACCCTCCTTGCCCCTGTTCCCCACAGGTATCATCTGCATCATCAATATTTTTGGAACCCATCACAACCCAACTCTGTGGCAGGACCCTGAGGTGCGCTGTGTCCCCATTCTTGGTCATCCCCAATGGCCCCAGGATGTCAGACATCACTTTTCCTAGCACATTCAAGACTCTGTCTCTGACTGTGTTGGTAGATGTCACCCATTCACCATGGCTAGTTTCTTGCAGGTCTATGACCCCTTCCGGTTTGATCCAGAGAACATTCAGGCTAGATCACCTCTGACATTTATTCCCTTCTCGGCAGGACCCAGGTGAGGCCAGCAAGCACAGGGTCGTGGAGCAGGATCTGGGCCTGGTAGTGAGGAAAGGTGAATTGAGATGGGAGAGGTTTCACCAAGGTTTGGAGAGTTTATTTGGGAAGTTGCAAAAGTGGCCAGGGATGGTGGTAGTGGTGTGGTTCCCTCCCGCTGGTTTGATTTGTGGCCTAAACTCTGGGTAAGGTTCAAATTAAGCATTAAATGGTGTCCTTGGTATATTAGCATCTCTCAACCTGACAAGGACTGGGTCAGGTTGGGTCTGAGGGCGCCTGTCTGGGTCTGGGCAAAGGGCATAGCCAGAGTCCCTACCCCATCTTCCTGCAGGAACTGCATAGGACAGACTTTTGCTATGAGAGAGATGAAGGTGGTGGTGGCGCTGACGCTGCTGCCAGTTGACAAGGAGTTGATTCTGCGTGCAGAGGGTGGACTGTGGCTGCGGGTGGAGCTGCTGAGCACCCAAGCACAGTAACCCATCTACTTTGTCCTAAGTAAATAGGCATGACTCTGCCATTATAGATTGCAAAGCACAAGCAGTGCTGTCACCCTGCAAGCAGGAGCTGCAAGGGATCCAACCAGTGGTCAGAGTTACAGAGTCCAGCTGGTAGATTTGAGCCAAAGACTCCTGACTTCCTCTGGATGATCACAGGCCCGACAGCCCCTAATTTATGGCACTGGTTCCTTCGTGCTCTTTGACACCAAAGTTATCCCAGACTCAGTCATGTGATGTCGAACTTCCCCCATGAAAATATGCAAAAGCCAGGTATTTTCCTTTGTTCAGATTTTTCTGAAGGCTCATCCCTGGGGCTCCCCTTCCATCATGTTTATGGTGGCCATCTCTTACTCTTACTATAACCTATACCTCATAATGAAATTCTTCTCCTTGTTTTACAGTGAAGCCTGTCTTCCCTTTAAGGTCACCATCATGTTCCCTTGAGGTAGGAGACAAGACTGGTATGGCCAAAGGTGACATTGAGCCCCATCTTTATTGCCTCTCCTTTCCTTCCAAAGATAAGAGATATTGTGTTTTTTAAAATCATTAACTTGGGACTTCAGGTGCTAGGAGACCAAGTCCAGGCACATCCCTGAATTTCTCCAGAGCTTCTATGCATGTTTGTATGGGAGGAAGGCCTGTAAGATTTCTTGGTGCAGAACTGGGAGACTGGAGTTTCTGTCAAGCTGCACATCCAGGCAGCAGTCAAACCCTACCTCCACGAAATGCAGGATCCTGGTAGACATTTCTTTTAGAAGCTGTCTGACAAGTGATTTCCCAGATCAAATCCCAGGGATCAACAACCCAGCTAGAAGAACACAGCTGAGACTGGGCTGGGCTGGAGCTAGGATATGGACGGAGGGGGGAAGGTGTGTGAGAGTGAGGTTAAAATGGGCTAGCAGCGGGTGGGATCCAGGCAGAACAGTTAAGGACCCTTCTTGTTCTTCTATGAAACATGGACAGCATTTAAAGTAATATTCACTATTCTGCACATTGGTTATTATATATCTTTTAAAAAGCTGTATATCACTATCCTTGGTGCATAGTAAAACTCCACATGTCTACTTGTGAGACACCAATGTACTTTGGTATGAAGACTCACATACAGACCATGCATTTCCTGTTTGACCAGCTGTGGCCAGCACTTAGACTGTGCTTTCCATTACTTTTGTGAAAGAATGAAGACATAACCAGACATAGGTAAGATTCTTAGTCCCTTTGCCACACATCAGGGAATATGCTAGCTTCAACCATGCCTTGTGTGTTCCTGACCCTCAGCAGCCTTGTATGAACGTTCAGAACATCAGGCTTGGCATCAGAGAGTCCCAGACAAAGTGAGACTCTGCCACTCACCAGTCCTATGACCTTGAGCAAGAACGCTGCCCATCTGGGCCTCACACTCCTCAGTAACATGGCCATGAAGAGGTGAGGATGCTGAAGCTTGCTGACCTGTGTCTTAGTTTGTGTTCCCCAGAGTTCAAACTCTTCTTTTGGAGGCGACCCTAAGACATAGGCTCAACTGCCATGCATCTCTCTAGAAGGCAATCCCAAGAAACACAAGCAGCACTGTGGAGGACTGGAATGGGAAGAGGAGACAGGATTCAAAAGCTGCTTGCTGAGGGAGGTGTGTACTTTGGTCATTGGGGCTCAGCTTGGTGGAAGGTGGGGCTCTTAGAGACACAGTACTGAGCATGCTTCTTAATCATCTCACCCAGACCAAAGGAATATGGACATTTATCTGCCCACCTACCCCTAAGAATTTGGAATGTGTAGACAAGTTACTGTGCACTACGTAATTCAAATCTTGATTTCTATGTCCCCATATCTGGTTGCAATCCTTATTCTAAGTATCTCCTGTTTCAATGTTGGATAAACATTGCTCCCTAATTATTCCCTGATTTGTCAATAAAAGCTGATCACCCAATAACTGAGCAGGGGAGAGAATAGGACAGGACTTTGATCCCTTCCTTCCAGGGAATGGAGCAGGAGAGAGACAGGAAATAGGAATTAGTCATAGGGAGAGAGTCCAGGAGAGACCATGAGAAAACAGCTAGAGCAGAGAAAGCCACAAGATGTGAGCATATCAGCGATTTGGGCTAGGAAGTAGCCAGAGTAGCTTAGAGGATTAAAATAGAGTAATACTGCTCAGTTGTTCTGCCCTTAAAGTTTGATAAATAAGTGTAATAGTCCAGTCTCAATTCTTTGGGAGCTAGCTGGGTAAGAGGAAAACTTTTCCTCTCTGAACACAACAGGGCAACTAGCCTTATTTAGAGAACTGCTGTTGCATATATGACTTCACAGCAACTGTGACCTCGTGCACAAGATCAAGTCAAACAATAATCTTAGCATGGATGGGGAAGGGGCCTACAAATTCCCACCCTTTAGCCAAGAAGCTATTTGCAATTGAAGACCACTGGGAAAGAGAAAGTCAATTTTCTTCAGGGATGTGGTCTTAAAAGTCTGCCCATGCTCCATAGTAGATGGCACTACACCTCTACATGTACATGTACAACCAGAATTAAGCAGACTCAGTGGGTTTAAAGAAAACTATATGAGAGGGGAAACTGGGGGAGGTATAGGGGAGGAATTGGATGGAAGGGAATGTGTGCGGCTTTTCAAATATACATATGTATGTATATATTAAATTCTTAAACAATAAAAAGAAATCACTTTGTTTTTAAGTGAGACCACGGAAAGGTTCTTTTTAGTGTGTGATTGGTAGGTATTCTATTCCAAAGGCAACTGTTTACTAACACATGTACAAAACTCAACCGTAGAAATTATGGATTAGAAGCTGTGCCAAGGACCTCACCCAGTAACACCCAAAGGACTGAGGTACTACATGTGCAGATTGGAGCCTAAAATCCACCTGATCAGATCTCTAGATTCTTGTTTTCCAGAACAAACAATTAAACCTGGGACATGAGGATGGTAAAGTAGAAAATACAGATAATTTATTAAGAAATAGAACACTGCTGAATGTGAATATGGACCAGAGAGCTGAAAGGTTAGAAGTGCTAATGGCCTTGTGCCAGGAGGTGGTGAGCCATTACGGATCATTTACATAGACCTCCCTCTCAAGATTCATGTTTTCTTTTTGAGTACCAGAAAAAAATTTGCTCCAACTCCTCAGCTTAAAAAACAAACAAACAACAAACCTTTTACATGTAATTTATTTTTATTTAAGTTGTCCTTTATTCTGGAGGCATTATACATGTGTATAATGAAACGTGATCATATCTACCGCCTCCAACCCCCTCCACCTATTCCTTCTGACTCCCTCCATTTAAACCACCAACATATCCCAATGGGCCTCTACATTCCAAGTGCAGGGCTTTAAAAGTGTGCCACCACTCCCAGCTTTAAAAAAAAAAAAATTAAATAAATAAATCTGTCACTTTGACTTTAGCTCAGAAGGTTTTTCTATCTCCCTTAGTGATGGCAGATATTTTTGCTGGGTATATTAGTCTAGATTAATAGCTGTGGACCTTTGAGGCTGATATATAAGGGTACAAATCTCTATCCCACTCCACCCATGAATAGGAACTACTCACTGAGATAGCAGGCTGCCTGATAGCTAGGTTCCCCTTGGTGTCTTTTATGTTCTTTCCCCAGCTTCTATAAGGCTTAGAGTTGCTCTCCATTGAGCAGATTTTCTCTGCTCCTGACAATATTCTGACAGTGTCTGGGGCTGACTATTGCTCCAAATCTCCATCTGGATCTGACTCTCATTCTGAATCTGGCTCCTGCTCTAGATTATGCTGTGGCTCTGGATCATACTCTGGAAATCACTGTATATCAGGATTTCCAATCTGTTGGGCCGTGATTGGAAGTCTGTGTTTCTGGTCGAGCTAAGGTTTGAACGTTGCAGGCCCAACGGGCTGTCCTCAGCCTACAAGGGATGGCAACTGTTTGCCTACGCTCCTAGAATACAGCTTCTAATACGTGGCTACATCTCTCCATAAGTCTGTGACATTTGGTCACGTAAAAAAGGGTCAAGACCCCAGCCCCTCCTCAGGTAGAGGTGTGGTCATACCCCCAAGCCCCACCAAAGGTAGAGGTGTGGCCAAGCAGCCCCAAGCCATCCCCAGGTTAATGAGACACCTGGAGACTTAGCCACGCCCCTTCCCAGTTACTATATCTGCCTTGCCTGCACTCCCAGACAGTACCCATTCACCCAAGCCTAAGCAGTTAGCCTGGCACCCCAAGCTGCCAAAACCCGGTCCAGGCAAGAACCCCAGCTACGCTCCAGCTAGCCCATCTGCGGCACCCTGTAGCAACTGGGGTGCCCCAGGTTAGAGAACCCATGGAGACGGCTGCCTCGAGTTCCCCAGGAATAGCCCCCTCCCCCACCCACGGGTCCCCGCAAAGGCTTCCCACAGCCCCTACCTGCCAATCGGACTGTGTGGGAGGACCCAAGGCGACTTCCCACGTGTCTCCTGTCCCACCCAGAGCCACAGCACCCGGAACAGACACGTGGGGCTTCTTTCCACCGTGCCAGGTTTGTTCTGACACCAATCCAAGAATTAGGACTCCTAGGCTTCTTTAACCAGGAAGAAGTTTATTAGGTAAGCAGGTGTCTGACAGACTATTACCTAAAACAGCTAGCTCAAATGTAGCAGGGTGTAGATTTTTGTATATTTTCATTCTTTTAAACTGCTATATACATACATTCTGGTTGGATGCATCAAGGTACCAGGCAGTCATGACTAGAAAGAGAAGATAGAAGAGGAAGGAAGAAGTTGCAGGAGAGATTTGGTCAGGCAGCATGTGTACACTGGGGTACTAACCAACTAGCACATACACAACATGTTTGTGTACATGTTTTGTGTCTGTTTTTTCTTTCTCTTAGCCCTCAGTGAACCAGCTATTTAGCATGTTCTCACCTTTCAAGGTGAGATTCTGGTACTTTTGCATTGAGTGAGCACTTGGTCCTATGTTTGGTGTTCCTTCACATTAGACTGGCTTTATTCAGATACAGCATCAGATTTAGTCCTGGAGACAATTATTACTAATTTATGATTGAGTAGCCAAGGCAGGTAACTCACATGAGTATGTATGTCACAACGTTTTAAGATGTGACAGTAGCCTAGGGTTAGACAGGGAGAGTGTGGTATATAGGTCTTTGACCTATCCAGGGCTGGCACAAAGTCCCATGTACTGAAATAAAGAGCCTGCAGCCACACAGGGGCTCAGAGCGCCAGTGTTATAATTTGAATCTGAAATGCCCAATAGGTTCATGATTTGGACACTTGGTCTTCAGCTTGTGGTACTATATTGAAGACAGTGGATCTGTTAGGACATGGAACTTGGCTAGTAACAGTAGGTAACGAATCACCAGCCTTCAGAGACTATGCCTGATTTCGCTTTCAGATCAGGTCTCAGCTTCCATGCAGACTATATTAACTATATACCTCTTGTTCCCATTTCATGCCTTCCACACAATGATAGACTGCAATCATGTCAAGTAAGTCCTTCTTCCCTTGGGTTGTTTCTATCAGGTGTTTGGCAGCAACAATACAGAGCTCCAGTGAACATCCCTGTGCACATATATGCTCAGGCACCCGTTTTCATGGTGGTGAACACATGCCCCTATGAGCCTGTAAGATCATGGAAAAATGTGGGTCTGCTTCTCATAGGAACTGGTAAACTGCCTTCCACATAGCTGCACCATTCTTTATTCCCACCAGGAATGTACAAAGGGCCCAATAATTCCACATCGATCCTCATCAAGACAAGAGAAGAATTTTATGAAATTAAAATGGAAGGTCAATGGTGGAAATATAGTGCAGCTAAGAGTTTGCCTCCAAGAATCAGAGCCTCAACCTTTCACTTCATCACGGTCCTTCTCCTGCTAAGACACCTCCCTTTGGTTTTTATTGCCCAGAGAATAAGTACAGCTTGGATGGAGGACAAGTCATCACCATCCCCCCTCAGAGACTTGTGGCCAGCCAAAAATGTAAGGGGTCCTTGGCACCAGCTGGTTCCCTCCAAAGTCTTTTCGTGTCCTATGGGCACCTTTGGGGATGACACAGCCATCTGAGAGGGAAATGTCCTAGATGCAGCAATGGAAGATGACTAGGGGAATGCAGCCACAGACTCTCCTTGATGCATATGGTCAGGAAGGACTGCTGGGCCATCCTTAAGGAACACACCACACAATTATCCTGGGTAAAACCGAGGCTGCCAGCCAACTCTTATTCTCAATTATCTTAACACAAGGGTCAGAATTATCAACTATATGAGAATTAGAAAGCAGAGAAGTGGGGGAAGGGCTACAGGATGGATCAACAGTTAAGAGCACTTGTTGCTCTTGCAGAGGACCCAGGTTTGGTTGCCAGAACCCACACGATGGCTTACCACTATCCATAACTCCAGTTCCAGGGGATCTGACCTTGTCTTCTGACCTCTCTAGATACCAGACATGCATATGGTATACATATATGCAGGCAAAAGCACTATTACATATAAAATACATGAATCTAAAAAAATGAAGAATTAGTAAAGTGTCCTGAATGAGGACTCCCCCACACATTCAAGAGCTCCTGGAAGGCAGCTTCCTGGCCTGAGCCCATCTCAGGTCTCTGAAGCCCAGATGGGGCTCTGACACAAAACTGAGGTGGGAAGACAGTTGACAAGGTTTGAATGAATGGATGGATGGATGGATGGATGGATGGATGGATGGATGGATGGATGATGAATGGATAACCCAGGGGAACTGGACAGCACATAGATCACCACCCAGGTGTCCCTGTGAATCCCTAGACCTGGTGGTACAGTAAGGAGCATGAGAAGAGCAAGCACTCAGGAAGGGAAAAGGTGCTTCTGGGGAAAGGATAGGAGAGTGAATTCTCTGAGCATGTGCAGACACTGTTGCCGTTCTCTCAGCAACACAAATCTTTCTGTGTCACAACCCTTCCCTTGCTGGCCAGGCTGAGCATCTCCCTCTGAACTCAGGTCCTATGCTTACTGAACAACAATGGAAAAATTAGCAAAAAGAACTTCTCTTCCCCATCTGGGGAGCAGAGCCAAGGAGAAGGGCCATAGAACAGACCACAAGGACTACCCAAACTATCCCAGTTCCAAGGGCTTCAGACACCAAAGTCCACTGAACTCTTACATTGGGCCCTGCTCATTAAGGCTAAAGTCTGACATTACCGGAAAGCCCTGAGCTCAAAGCAAAATGGTGGACTCCTTTTACCAGCAGGAGTTCTCATTCTCTGACTTTGTCTGGGGAGCCCCAAGCCTCCAAACCCTCTACCTGCAGAATGTCACATGGTGTCTTAGTTAGGGTTTCCATTGCTGTGAAAATACCATGACCAAGGCAACTCTTATAAAGGACAACATTTAATTGGGACTGGCTGACAGGTTCAGAGGTTCAGTCCATTAGCAACATGGCAGGAAACATGGCAGCATCCAGGTGGACACAGTGCTGGAGAAGGAGCTGAGAGTTCTGCATCTTGTTCTGAAGGCTGCTAGGAGAAGACTGACTTCCAGACAGCTAGGAAGAGGGGCTGAAAGCCCACCCCAACAGTGATACACTTCCTCTAACAAGGCCACACCCCCTAATAGGGCCAAGCATATTCAAACTACCATACATAGCCTTGGTGAAATTACAGATTCAGCTTCCTTTCTCCCAAAAAGAAACCCATTCAGCAAGTACCTGAGATTCCTGGAATGCCTTCCCAGGCTAATAAGGCCTCTCTAGCCCATTAGCCTTCAGCCAATGACCTTTGCCTATCCTGGATATCCCTACCCTCTCCTCCAAAACTACATAACCTTTCATTCACCCCAAATAAAGTTGATCTGTCTCCCCATACTCACAGGCATCTGAAACCCTGTCCATCAACTCTGCTCCCTTCATCCCCCTGGGCTGGTGGCTAAACCCCTCTTCTACATACATCTCCCTGTCACCCTCAGCAAGGTCCCCCTTCCACATACTTCATGGTGGCTACGTGGTCTATTGATTTGTTCCTGAATAAAAATTTCCATGTTTCTGTGTGAGAAAGATTTTTCTTTTCTTTTCCTTTCTTTTTTCCTTTTCTTTTCTTTCTTTCCTTCCTTCCTTCTTTCTTTCTTTCTTTCTTTTTTTTTTAGAAAGTGGCTAGTGACCTGACCTGCAAGGTTAATTCATGACAATTTGCCTCAGAAGTTAGAGGTAAAGAGTTAGTACAAAGACCTCTGCCCCCGTTCTAATATGCTGGATCCAGGGAGTCTTATGTCCCTTGAAATCATTCAGGTCACAAGTGTATAGACTTCTTCTTGTCATGGAGAGAACTTGTTTAACTCTAGAACAAAGTCTTCTCTCTCTCCCTCCATCACTCTCTCCCTCTCTCATCTCTGTATCCCCTGCTCCATCTTTGGCCTCTCTTTACTTCCTCGAGGGAAACTAAACGAGGGTGTACCAGTTATTCTGTATGAGCCACAGTGAACATGCTGGCCTTTTTCCTTGTTCCTGCTACTACATGTACAGATCATACTTTATCACCTGGAAATCGTGTGGAGACATTAGGGAAATCATCTCTATGGTCCCATTTGGCTATGCCGACTGCCGTAACTAAGGGGACTGCTCTGAGCATGGATTTGGTGCAGTGGTCAGCATAGACATGGATAGATATAACTACAACACAATAATATCTACTTGAAAAAGCTTTAGGTTCCTCAAAATTTCAGATTTGGCTGTCTTCTGTGCCTAAATCTCTCTATGCCTATTATTTCCAGTATGTCCAGACACAGTACATGTGTGATCCACAGCACCAAGTTATTAGACCTGACATTTGGGGTCAGTATTTATTCCACCCTTTGAGAAACCCACCTTGGTCAGCACATCAAGGAAGTTCAAAGGCTTGAACTTGGCCTTATCTTTAAAGAAGCCATCCAAACCCTAACTGGAAAGGATGTGACACCTCTCCTGAGATTACAGCATCAGTGAGGCCATGTACCATGCTGCAGGCCTTACGGCAGCACATCCCATCTGAGGTGAGATGGTCCAGCAGCTCCATGTGCAGCAGGGGCTCTTTGTTCCTTCTAGATAGTAGCATACTAAGCTCCAGGATGGTAGCAATATATCCACTAGGCTTCCTGCAGGATTTGGTTATGGAGAAGGAAAGGATTTAACATATGTGCATCCCAGGGACCTCTTCTAGCAGGCAGCCAGGAGCTTGATTCCATCACAAACAGATGAGCTAGATGGCCACATAGAAGCAGTATGGAATGGAGGCTGAAACCTCTCTCCATAGTGTCCTCTTCATTGCATCTTTGAGCTGATTCCAACTCTGCAGACACTAGATCAGTGTGGACAGCAACTTCTGTCCTTCCCCACCACCCATGATCTAGACTGCCCCACTTCTCTCCTGAAACTCCCACCCAGTTGGGCATCATTCTCTTTCTGCAAGCTAATACTCAGTTCCCTCCATGATGTCCCTGAATTGAGTGTCAACTGATCTAGGGTCTCTAGGACAGTCAGTGGTGGCAGCTCAGGTATGCTAATTCCCATAATCACCTCTGCTAGGATTTGGAACTGTCTCCCAAAGGCAGTGGGTGAAATAAAGCCTGGTATCCTGACTCTGAGAGCATTTGGAACTACAGATTCTTAAGACGTGGTGTCTCATCAGGGAGATGATTTGTTGGGGATGGTCATGAGTGAGATGGCGGCATCATGTTTTCCTCTGTGTCTGTGTCTGTGTCTATGTCTGTCTCTGACTTTTACTCTGACTTTGTCTCTCTCTCTGTCTCTCCCCAACCCCTCTCTCTTACTTTACTTTCAGATACCATGAGGTTTTAAGCCTCCTCCCTCACCTGCTCCTAGCTAAGACATACTCCCTTTCCAAAGGCCCAATAGCAAAGGGTCCAGCTGTCCTATTTGCCTTAATTGTCAACTTGACACAGCCTGTAGTCATCTGACAGACAGCCTTGATTGAAGAGTTGCCTAAATCATGTCTGTAGTGGATTGTCTTGATTTGTAATTGGTGCAGGATGACCTAACTCACTGGGCAGCTATCTCTAGACAGTTGGCCCTAGACTGTATAAGAAAACCAGCTAGGCACAGCTCTGTGATTCTGCCTGAGTTCCATCTCTTACTTCTGTCAATTATGGACTGTGACCTAGAAGTGTAAGATATGATAACCTTTTACTCCCCAAGCTAGTTTTGGTCATAGTGTTCATCACAATGACAGAAAGAAACCAGAACACCAAGCCACCATTAACTGAAGTCTTTGAAATCAGTAGCCACATTAAGCCTTTTCTCATCTCAAGTACTTTGTCACACAGTACAAACATGATTAACAGGAGCTCAAACACCTTCACAGTTTTCCTGGGAATCTCAGGAATCATCACTTTGCCTGGACTTTCACTGTCCTTGTGATCAAACCACTGCTGGTCCCTCTTCCTTCACTCCTTTGCCTGCTCCCCACTGCTTGCCCCACGCTCTACTGATATACTTACTGTATCTGTACACAAACAACTCTATCTCAAAAAAGACCTCTCTCTCTCTCTCTCTCTCTCTCTCTCTCTCTCTCTCTCTCTCTCCCCTCCCAGATGCTTCAGCACTGATCCACCTCCTTCAGGAAGGCTCTCTAACCACTCTGTCTAGCCCTTCCTCCTTTGCTTCCATGGCCCAGGTTCCCAAGCCCAGGTTCCCAAGCCGAAGTCTTGACAGTTGCCGTCAAAGCTGAAAATACATTTCTGAAGGCTGCCCATGGTCATGAGGATGACATGCTCAAATATATTCAGGTGGGTTTATCCTCTAGAGATCAAACATTTGCCTGGTCATTTGCCTGACCAAAGAGAGGGTCACGGCCAGTGTTTGGTCTTAGTCCTCAATTCCCTACTCACCCTCAAATACCTGGATCCCCACAGAACCATCCTCTTCATTCATTCTCTGTTGACAACCACCCAAATAGTTATTTTGGATGAGAACAAACATTGTAGAGGACTCACATGCATGATGTTGGTGCTGTCATTGAAACTCTTCACATAGAGCTTCAGGATGTTGAAATGGAAGGTGGGTATCAGCATGTGACAGTGATGGCTCCATTTATTACCAGAACTCACCATCTTCTGATGAGGCAGACAAAGAATTGAGTGAGGATAGTGTCTTCCCCTAACCCCCATTGGTGTCCATTGCTTATGGATACTCTGGATACCTATGGATACTCGCCTAGTCAGGGTCTCAGAAAACTGTAGATCACATCTTTCAGCACCATAGCAGCTGACATGAACGAAGACCATTGTGGGACATAGAGAGTATGGGGACAAATTGTGAGAGTGGATGAGGTCTACCAGCCATGGGTCTGCATTTCCTCTCCAAACTCAAATTGGCTGGAAGGGAACAAAGAACAGAGGAAGCAGTAAGGGGGAGCGAAATGGGAGGGGCCAGACAAGGTAACACAAGTAGAGCAAAGGCACAGTCTGACCTGGTACATCATGCCTAGCTTGCCTTCACACGACTTCTACATAGACCAATATGTCTACTATACTTCAGCCAATAACAACACTCTATAGGCTTTTACAAGGACCTCTTGCCCCTCTGACTACCCTAATAAACTCTTATATCTCCTAATATAGATGTGGAAAACATGTCGTGAACACACAAGAGCTAACATGACATGACCCAACCTCAACACACATGACTTGCATGCCATGAACCACATGCCATGCCATGGTCCAGAGATGGTCTGAGAAAGATCTCAGTGTATACCAGAGACAGTCTACTGATAAGATATGAAAAGTATCTCATTAGTTCATTGTCAGTGTATGCATCTGTAATATGTAATCAGGAAGTTGCAACAGGAGAATCAGGAGTTTAAGGCCAGCCTGGGCCAAATTGCAAGACCCTGTCTTTAAAAAAATGTCCATCAATATGCCATATGTAGCCCAAGTATGACCATACTGGGCCACTGATATCAACTGGATTTACTTAAAATTCTTTTCTAGACAATACTCAGAAAAGGTCTGTCACTTCTCAAAGAGACCCTGGGTCCCACACTTTAAACCAAGCCCCAAACAGAAGCCAGATGTAACAAAAAAGAGGGAAAAAAAAGACAATCCAAATACCTGCTCAAATAGCATCTGACATACTCAAATGTCAAGGTTGCCAGCCTAGCCAAGGCATGAACTTTTCCAGATGGTCCCCAGTATAACATATACCAGGTATATAAGGAACCCACATGTATAAGTAAATGTGACCTCATAGCATGTGTGGCCATACAAATGACATCAACAGAATTATGCTCCAGACAAGCTATAAGACCAGAGGTAAATGGGTGATGTTCAGGTGTGACAGATTCATGGGCATAACCAGTGTGGCCAATCCTTCTGCTCTTAGTGTACATGAGCAGCTGGAAGGAGCACAAAAATTTCAGAGGTGGACAAGCAGGGGCTGGTGCAGTATCAAACTGGAGCAGAGTTAATGAAGATGGGGCGCAAGACTGTAATGAACACATGCCACAGCTCCACCCATCCACAAAAAATGTTGGCAATTCTATCCAGCACCTCTTCATGTTCCATACTGAGCCCTACCAGAGCTCCCACCTAGCATCCCCACTATACAACGATGTAGTCTCAGTTACCACAACAAAAAAGTCATCCCAACTTGAATCCAAAACAATATATTAGCCTGGGTTCTCCTCTATCTCATATTCCCAATAAAGAGTTTGGGTCTGGAGGATGCAGACATTTGCCCATCGTTTCCCATAAGGCATTCATGGGACCGGGAAATCCATGGCCTGAGTTCTCCATCCAATTGTTTTGTGTTCCCCAAGTAATAGCACTGGGAAGTTGATCCTGTGAAGATTGAGCAGTCAGAGCCACAGTAACTAAATGAGGAATTTGTCTTGTGAATCAGACCAGAATAATTAACTGAATCACAGAAACTTGGGGAAGGGAGTGGGGAGTTCTCCCATAAAGCTGACCTTCTGGGACTCGTCTTACTATAAAGAAAGACATGCCTTGAATGAACAGTGATACAGAGGAAGGTAAAAATGAAAGAAAATTGATTTCTGGCAATATGGTTTGAGAGATGGATTCAGTTGTGCCTGTAGATGGATCTCCACAGTCTCTACAGTCGAGAGGGTCCCCTTCTGTCTCTGGACTACATGAAGTTGAGTTTCTACCATTCACAACTGGAAAAGAACTTGGCAGCCAGAGAGGGCCAGGAACCTGCCTTTGCAGATGTCAGAGCCATGGTCTTTTGGGGACACTGTCCCTTCCCAAGACAGAAAATGAAAGAGCAGGAGAAAGGGATCCTGCCACACTGTGATGTCTTGGAAGAGATTCCTGAGCAGGACAGTAATGAACATAAGATGACCAAATAATAGAAGAACAGAAAGATAAACCCAGCAGAACTGGGCGGCATTGAAATAGCAGTTCAGATCTTCTACCAGCCACAAGCCTTCTCATTACTTTGGTCCTGGGGATGGCTCTGCTGATGCCAGACCTGGGCCCCAGCTGCTTCTGCTGTCCGCTGAGCCACCTGCCCCTGTCTTCAACATTCCTGCACATGGCTCAAGCAACTCCTCCTACAGGAGCCCTCGGACCACATCCCAGCAGAGACCACACTTCCCAGCTCAGCTGTGAGGGGAGATGTGCAGAGTGTGAGTTCTCAAGGCCAAGGAAAGGGATTAAAACCTCCAGGGTCCAAAGAACTGAAAATCCAGGTGTGAACAGCATGACAACAGAGGAACAGAGGAACGTGGGAGCTGGCAACGTCATGGAGAGAAAAAGAAGATGAGAGAGATGAGAAAAAGGACTGGACTACTCTGGGGGCCACACGGAAACATGGGAGTGGGATTCCCACGACAGCCACACATCAGCTTGCATGGGTATCTGCAGATTTGGCAATGCAGGGTGGCATAGTTTGAGAATGGAAACCAATGGGGTCATTCATAGCATAAAGCCCTAGGGATAGTTTCCCTACAAGCTTAGTCACATCCTTCATGCCCTCCTCTGATTTAGGAACCTGAAAAGAAAAAGAAAAAGAAAAAAAAAACAGTTACCTCCAGGTTCACTTAATAACTCAACTTGGCTGAGCTAAGGCATGCCCAGGAAGCTGATACAACATGAGTTCTGGGTGTCTGTGATTCAGAAGCATTTGCATCAATAGACAGAGTCAGGATGTCCCACCCTCCACAGTGTGGGTGGCACCATCCAACCTACTAAGGATCCCCACAGAATAATAGATAGAGGAAGGGAAATTTTGCTCTGACTTCCTGAGCTGAGACAGCCATCTTCTCCTGCCACCAAACCCCAAAACTTCAGGTTCCTGAGGCACTGGAATCCAGCATTTATAGGTGAGCCTTCATGCACCCCTGGATTCTCACTCCTTCGTTCTGAGATTGAGTTGATCACACATCCAAGATCCCTCACAGATTGTATACCAAGGGACCCCTCAGTCTATATAAATACACAAGCCAGCTCCTGTGATGCAATATAATGTACCCCTCTGTCTCTCCTCTCCTCCATTCTATATATGTGCATAGATATGCATGAGTATGTGTGCATGACGATATGTACATAATCATGTGCTGTTGCTGATGTTTTCATCAAAAACAGCCTGCACAAATGACCCTGATCACCAGGTTGCAACGGAGCCAGAGAATTCCTGTCCCCTATTATATTTACTATGCTCTTCTATGTTTAGATACATTTATGTACATAAATGTAAGAGAACATAACATGACGCAGTGGGAACAACAGTTAGGTAACACATATCTTAAGTGCATTAAGCTTTGCCATGTAGGTTTGTGTGTCAGTAGACTCTGATGTCAACACAAAGATAAGATCGCCTCTAGATAAATTTCTCAGAATGTGTCTTTATCACTATTTGATGTAGGACTCCAAGTGAGTGTGTGTAAGTGTACATGTGTGCTCAGGTATGTGCATGTGTGTATGTGTATGCATATGCAGTTGAGACAATTGTGAGTGTGTGTGTGTGTGAGTGTGTGTCAATCATTGGCTCCTTTCCTCTGGAAAATCCTAAGACACTATTCTAGGGTACCAGCAGGTTCCTCCTACAGGCTCTAGAAATGGCACAGCCTCTGAAGTGAACCTGTGACTGGATTTTGCAACGATGAAAGGAATCACAGCCTCCCCTTATTCTTGTCCGAGTTCCACATGTTTATCCAGGCCTAGTAGACAGGTTATTCTGACTTCCTACGACCTTCTGGCAGGTCCCTACACCTTCTAGTTCCTCCCTTGGGCAAAGGGTCACACACCAGGGACCTTCCAGCCTTGGCAGGTTCCAGGGAGACAGAAGTGACCTCAACATCTCTATTAGGGTGGCAGCTCCCACACACCAGCACTGGCTGCCCACCACCCTCAGACAGAGCATCCTGAACCTCTGTACATAACCCACACTGAGCCATTTGCAAATGGCTAAGTCACCTAAGTGGGAGGGCAGATGTAAATCAAAGTTCAAAGTGTGGGGGTAAAGGGTGGGGTCACGAAAAGTTCATGGGAGGGTGAGTGGACAGCTTTTATCCAGACAGCAAGACAGGGCTCCCTGTCTATCTTAGGGAAGACAAGTGTGATAAGGAGGAGGTGGCCCAGGGAGGGGCAGTGGGAAGTCAGCCTGCAGCTCTGCGGTAGCCCTGCTGAGCCCCGCCTGTGTGCAGAGACCAATGATCAATACTAGAAAACAGTAGAAGGCTGGAGATGGGCTTACATTAGAATAATATAAGATAAAATTAAAAAGGTCCTGAACCTCCTGTCAGGAAGCCCGAAGTCAGCAGACACTGAGGTACTGTCAGGGGTCTTCACTCTGTATATCCCACCCTGAGAACTTCTCAGTGTCTTCCAGTGTGCAGAAGATAGTTGTAAATGCCAGCACACACTAGGGGTGAGGAGCACAGGGAGGTGAGAAGGAAAGGCACACCCAAGATCATCATAACCCAGTCCATCACTCTGAGCCTCATCTCTGTCCCCTTAAAAAACCATCTACTCTGACACTCTCACCCATTTTAATGCCACACTTACCATGTCCACATGGCCCATAAACCAGTTCCATGTGTGGATCTGTGAGAAAACATGGAGGTGATGATAGTTCCCACAGGCAGCGTAGACCTGGATCAGAATGTGAGCCAGGAGTCAGAAGGCCCCAACCAGCAGCAGGAACTATCATGGGGATGCTACCTCAGGCCCTGGTCCCAGCTCACTGTGGCGTTCTGCTGGGAAGATACACAAAGCATGAATTCCTAAGCCAAAGAGAGAGATAAGGACCTCCAGAGACTGTAAACAGTGAAGACTGTGAAGCCCGGAAGCAGACCAAGGAGGAAGAAGGAGACATAATGAAACTCAGGGGAAGAGGCAGTAAGAGGAGGAGGGGGAGGAGCACTAGGATGAGAGGAACACAAAAAGTGGGAGGGGAGGAAGGAGGAAGGAATGACTGATCAGAATCAAGACCTCCTAAATTACATAGAAGTTACAAGGGGTTCAGTTATTCAAAACCAATTGTCTCTCGGTGTTTGCCTGGTTCCCTGGCGCTGCCATGCCTGGTCAGACTAGGACAGGCCAGCCTACCACCTCCAGCCTGGCACTTCTCTCAAGAGTAACAATCCAGCACACCTTTCCTCCTCTCCCTCTGGAATTCATTTATCCCTGATTCCTGAATTGCAGGATGCTGTAAAAGACTGGATTTGGCTGGCTCAACTCATGCCAAGCTCTTGATGATCTTTCCCTGACTAGAAAAGTGGCCCAGATTGGGGCAGAACTAGCCTGGCACAGAGAGGAAACAGGGAAGGCTTACCCAGCATGTACACCTAGACCTTGGAATTGAATCTTCTCCAGTGGAACATAGGTGACTCTGAGTTATGTGTCTTCAGCACCCCTGCCCCGTCCAAGGACATGGTACACTAAGTGAAAGGGTGACTTGGGAATCCACAAGCTAGAAGATCAGAATCTGGCCAACCTAGTCCCCAGTCATCTCCTGAGCTCTTGTCCAAACAGGCTGGGTGAACAGCAAGCCCTGTTTTTCAGTACAATCTTAGACTATGGGATTGGAGACCCTGGTCACCAGCTGCCCAGTCTGTCTTCCAGCAGCCCAGGGTCTCAGCACAGACAAGACTTTTGAGAGTGGAAACAAAGAATGAACCTTAATTGGGGTTTCCAGTTCAAGACCAGGGATGGAAGCTGGATTGGGTCAAAGCTGGGAAGTGCAGGGAAGGGGGAGGGGCATTGGTGAGTGGACACTGAGAGGTGTCCTGAACAGATGGGATCCAGGTGGGGAAGGAGTCCCTCTTTTTCTTAAATGGAACCTAAATAGCATGTTAAACAATATATATCAGTCTAGATAGCTAGGATTTCATTTTTTACAGAGGCCCAGGAAAGAGACAAGGACATCCAAAGACAGTGGACAGAGGAAGGAAATATGAAGATTTTTGGCAATCAAGGAGGATAAGAGACCCAGGACAATGTAATATACTAAATGCTGTGAAAAAAAGAACAAGAAAACAAAGAGAAAGAGGAGAAGGGGGAAATAAGGGGAGGACTCAGCTAGGAAGACATGGAGGAGAAAAAGGTGTAGTTAGAGTCCCAGCCTGCTTGCATAAATCATAAGGAAATGACCAATGTCCCAGTTAGACAGAAATCCTCAGCCCCTGGGCCAGCTGCCTTCTGGAACTATATTAGCCTTTAGGAGTGTCCAACATACCCCTGGAAACCACCCTACACAGCTCCACCACCAGCCACCTGCCATTTTCTTTCAGTAGCAGTGTGTCTGCCCACAGCCTTCTCATTCCTTCTCTGGAACCCTGTTGTCCTGGATGCTATGAGGAGCCAAGCCTTCTCCCAAGCTGAGAAATGGTTAAGATATAGGCATAGGACAAGCTGTGTAAAGAGAAGAGGCAGTTCATTGTCATAAACCATGGGCACCTGGCACTTAAGATTGGACACTTCTTTATGGGAGGTGGGGAAAGACTGGGGGTGAGGACAAAGGTGATTCACCTAAGTGCTGCACCTTCCAAGGACAAGATGCAGCAGATAAAAGAATTTATGGGTTTAGGGCCTAGGAGACCAGGACCAGGCAGAGTCTGGCCTTAGAGCATCTTTCAAGCTGGAGATTGGCAGGCACCATTTTTGAGTGCAGAGCTGAGGCTCTGGGATGCCCCTACCCACAGCAGCTCAACCTTGGAGAATTCTTGTTCTGCCAAAGTGTGAGACATCTTCAGCCATAGGGTCATACTATTCAGTTAGTTCTAGAGTACAGCCAACAACCATGGCAATAGCCTTTATATATGGGGGACATCTAGGGCCTCTTTGGGAAGCTCTGACATTGGGAGTGTCAATCAACAACTATATAGCTTTTGTGGAGCATCTGTTTCTCCCTTGGCAGGATACCCTTATTTACTCCTTGTAAATGGATTTCTCATCTTTACTTGTGAGTTTCTGAAAGGGGTCTCTAAACTGGCAAGACATGTAAAAGTTAGCATTGTGTAATCTATATAAAATGAAACCTTTTTCAGCAAAACACCACCATCTCATAATGAATAGTGGTTATGGAGACAACCTAGTGAAGCAATCTGAGAGCCTTGTGCTCTGAACAAGTGTCAGGTGACAAGTTCACAACTAAGGTGATACCAAGGTGAACTGTTAATAAGGACAAATACAACATAAAATGATTTTGCTCACTTGTATTATCTGGCTGTCTCATTCTGTGGCATTACATAGAGTCTATGCATTTCCCTCACCTCCAATGAACAAACAGTGGAGCTGTTTGGTCTAGCCTAGGACTAATGAGAAAATGTTCACCCAGCTCCTAGGCTATGCCTGTACCCACCTCCTTTATTGGGTGAACAACTGGGGTGCACTCAGGAGAGAAACCTGCATGATTTATTTAGGAAGATAGCTACATACCCCTGTCAAGCTCAATCCTTCTAACCTGTTTATATCTTGTTTACCAAATGAAGCTTATTGTCTTTGATATTCCTGGAAACCCCCAAGAACTGAGACAAAGCTGCTTCTAGCATTCCTCCAAGCACAAATAAACATTAGTAGAAAACAAACAAATCTACAACTTAACATTGGGCTTTTGTCACTCCTCGTCTGGCCTAAGTGTCACATTTTTATGTATCTGACTCTTCCCATGGGTTCCAAGGTTTGAATTCCTGGAAGGGGCTCTTCAGCATAAATCTAACTTGTGCATTTTTCTTGTATCCTGCCAACTGTAAGAAACAGCAAACCAGCCGGGCAGTGGTGGCGCATGCCTTTAATCCCAGCACTTGGGAGGCAGAGGCAGGTGGATTTCTAAGTTCGAGGCCAGCCTGGTCTACAGAGTGAGTTCCAGGACAGCCAGGGCTACACAGAGAAACCTTGTCTCCAAAACAACAACAACAACAACAAAAAAAAAAAAAAAAAAAAGGAAGAAAGAAACAGCAAGACAAACCCTGTCTGGAAAAAAAAGAAACAGCAAGATCTCTATGGAATCCTCTCTTACAAAAGCCATTTCCCACTGAGCAGCCATCTCAGCATGAAGTCTGTTTTGCTCTCTAGAGCAGGGGCCACACAACCTCTCTAGTACCCTGTTGACACTCTCATTCTTCATGTGTTACTCCTACAGACAACAGAATTTGTTTAAACATCCTTAGGACATCTACACACTCACACACAGGCTCCACCCATCATGTAGTCATGCCTCCCCATACCACATAGAAGAAGAGTGCCTCACAAGATTTCCTTCACAGACTCGGCCTCCATTGCGTCTCTTGGCACCAATGCAGGGGCCATGCTACCAGTAACGTAATAAGGAGGCACACTCTCCCATACAATGTAGGAAATGGTTAGCATATCAGAGTCCCCACCCAACCTGATTCCCTTCTACTGCCTCATAGGCCCCACACACGTAATCCCTCTGGGTGGAGGACTCAGCCTGGGTTGCTTGTCTCTGTACCCGTTTTAGAAGCCACACAAACACTGACAAAGCAAAAAGGCACATTATTCCATACCACTTAGGGCAAGGTAGCCTCTGGCATTCCCCGCCCCCACAGATGTTCCTCCCTCAAGCTATTCAGCTTCAGTTATGTTTTGTTACCCATAGCCAGGACCATGCAATTTCTCCTTGCCAATGTCCAGTTTGGTGAACTGATGAGTTTTCTATTGGGATTTGAACAAGAGTGTGAATGAAGGATTACTAACAAGGAGCAGGGTTGGCTCAAAAGCAGCTGTATCACCAGAAAGCTCTCTTCAGCATAGCTGACAGTTCTCCAAAATTTCAATCCTGGGGTTCTCTACCACAGCTGTAGGCAGCTACAGTCCAAGCATCTTTATCTCTGCAGTTTGATTGGTCAGAGTCTCTGCCCCCAGCAATGGTTTGCTTTTTTTTGGGGGGGGGGGGGTTGGTCCTTTGCTGTGTGTTGTAATGCTACATGTGTCCCCCAAGACCTGGTTACCCCAAAGACAAGAGAGTCTGCATGTAGACTCAAGTGGCTATGTGACCTGGCCCTAAAATTATTTCTGATTGGTAAATAAAGATGGTGACAGCTAATAGCCAGGCAGAAGAGATATAGGTGGGTTTTAGGGTTCCCAGGCCTGTGAGGTCCAAACAACCATGGAGGGGGTGAAAAGGTGAAGGAGGAGAGAGAACACCATAGGTTAGGAGTCACGAAAACATGCCCTGAGGGCTGGCTAATTGGAGCTAAGAGCAGCCTAAACGATACATAGTAATAATTCAGGATTATTGACAGGAATGTAGATTCTGATAACATAGAGGGTATATATCTGCCCAGCTCTTGTACTGTTTAAGGCTTATTGTAAATATAAAGGATATGTATGTGTCTTTTATCCAGGAACTAAATGGTTAAAGGCATGGTAGGAACCCTGGATGCCGATTAAAAATTTCTACAACATTTAAAAAATAAAATAAAATAAAAAAACAAAACAAAACAAATTGCTGGATAGGGACCCTCCAGAATCTTCCAAATTCCTGTTTTCCCCTTTAAGCCTACAGATGACCATCTGTTTACCTCACTAGAGTCATAAGCCCCTCATATGGAGGGGGTATTGCATTCTGAGCAAAATTCCACACAACTGTCCCAAGGATCAAACTCCAGTAGTTAGGCTCCTCAGCAAGTGCTACCCACTGAGCAATTGTCCCAACCCAACATGTGCGTTCTTGTTAGCCATAATCATGCCATTTTATAGACTCCTTGCATTCTAATTAAATAGTGATGATTTTATAAACCAGCGTAACTTAGATTTGGGGTTGATTTTTTATTTTATTTTATTTTATTTTATTTTATTTTATTTTATTTTATTTTATTTTATTTTATAGATTTTGCCTTTCTCACCTTGTCAATTCCCAATAATGGCTGGCCATCATGGATATTTATTGATTGCCTGGCATTCTTTTTTAAGCATGCAAATTTGCTGTCATCTTTAATAAATTGTGAGATTGGGGCTGGGGAGATGGCTAAGTCAATGAAGGGCTTGCAGCATAATTGTGAGAAACTAAGTTCAATTCCCAGCACCAATGTTAAAAAAAAAAAAAAAAAAGCTGAGTGGAGTGACATATACCTGTAACCCTGAGAAGGTAGAGACAGGGGACAGAAGATTCTTGCAGCTTGCTGGCCAGCCAGTCTAGTAGAATTACTGAATTTCAAGTTTGGTGAGAGGCCAATTCTGAGTCCAGAAGCCTGGGATGGAAGTATGGCAAGAGGGCTGGTTTCTTCTAAGGCTTCTGTCTAAGGTTACTACTGCTGGGATGAAACACTAAGACCAAAGCAGCTTCAAGAGGAAAGGGTTTATTTGGCTTACTATTCCACATCACTGTTCATCATGGAAGGAGGTCAGGACAGGAGCTCAAACAGGCAGAAACCTGAAGTCAGCTGATGCAGAAGCCATGAAGGGTTCTACTTACTGTCTTACTCCTCATGGCTTGCTCAGCCTGTTTTCACCAGCCCAAGGACTGCACCAACCACAATGGGCTGGGCCCTCCCCCATCAATCACTAGTTAAGAAATTGCCATAGGGATGGATCTTATGAAGGCATTTTCTCAGCACTCCCTCCTTTCATATAACTCTAGCCTGTATCAAATTGACATAAACTAGCCAGCCCAGCTTTTCTCCTGGGCTTGCTAACAGCCATCTTCTTCCTGTGTCTTCACATGGCCTTCCCTCTGTACCCCTCCCTGTTCATCTTTAATTGACTATCTATTTTCCCTAGCTATCTCTAGAAACAGCCAAGTCTGAGCCAAAAAATAAAAGGAATTTTGCAATCTTCTTCCTTCTTTTCCATTTCTGCCCTATAACTACCCAGACTATAAGCAAAGAGTGGTGCTCTCTGGGTCAGGAACTAAAGATGTTCCACCCCCATAGGTCTTTTCCCAACAAAGACAGTGCTATCATTAAGTTACTCAATCCCTTGTCTGCCTTTCCCTCTCACTGACTGCAATTCTCACCGTAAGACCCGAGGCATCCTACCATGCTTCCTTCAGCTGTCTGGACCAGAACCCCAGGTGCCATCTGGAGTCCCAAGTGATAGATAGCATCCAAAGGAGAGAAAATTTCTCATCTAACAGAACAGCAAACTGCTGCTTAAGGAAGGTGAGTGTTGTAGAAATTTTAAATCCCAAACCAGAGTTTCTACTTCATCTTGATCATTTAGTTCCCAGATAAAAGATACACACAACCTTTATATTTACAATAAGCCTTAAACAGCACAAGAGCTGGGCAGATATATACTCTCTATATTATTAGAATCTAGGTAAGCCTCTAGCCCCTCTAAATCATGGGGTTGATCTCCTTTGGATTGCCTTGGGTTCTGTCCAGAATTGCCCTATGGGTGTTCTCAGAGAAAGACTGCTCAAAGAATCAATGCTCTGTAAAAAAAAACTTCCTGGAGAGATGCAACACACACACATACATGCATGCATACATACATACATACATACATACATACATACATACATACATCTACTTATCCCAGATAAGGAACTTGTATGTGGTCTAGGATTTTTCTCCAAGAATAAAACCTTCCATCTTTGTGGGAGTCTTATTAAGAAATAAAAGGTTTAAGGGAAAGTATCTGCACAGGGCCCCCAAGACTTACTTGCTTCAGAAGGACAAAGGGCAGGAAATAAAGACAAGAGGTAGAAGACAAGGGAGAAGGGACTGGAAACAAGAGATAGGCAAGGGTTATTTGTCCTGGAATGGGACAAAGGACTGCTTCTGGATAGAGAGGAGACAGGTGGCCAGAGGTTGGCAAATGGCAGTTTATAAAGGTTCTGTGCTAGGATGAAGTGTCTAAGTAGCCATGTTAATTAGCTGAACCAAAGGGGGTTCTTGATTGCTGTACTTCGGTAGTTTGATAGCTGCACTCTGGTAGTCAGCCTCAAATGGAGGAAGTGGCCAAATAAGGAACTAGACCTGGGTGGCTAGCTTTAGGAATGTAATCCAATAGTTTAGCAAGGCAGAGGGAATGGGAAAGGCAAGGCCTAGCAAGCCTAGCTAGGCTGGCCTCAAACTTTCTATGTATTCCAAGGTAGTCTCTAACTCATGATCCCCCGCCTCAGGTACTGTTTCAGGTACTTGTCACCATGTCCATCTGATGCTGTTTTAATGGTTTCATGATGAGGGTGGAGGGATCAAAGCCCAAAAGTGCTACTAGAAAGGAAAAATTATAAGATTCTTGAGAAATAAGTGGGATTCTCACTGAACACCACCCAGGACAAAAGTTAAATGGAGGCTCTGGAAGTGTGACTTTGTTCATTTTAAGATGCCTTAGTGATCTTGGATATCGAAAGCCTAGGACGTCATTTAACATGCTTATCAATGGTGCCAAGACATACCTTTCCTGAGAAACCATTTTAGTCAAACTTAACAAATACTCTCCCCCCAAGGTGTAGTGTGGCAGCCCACTACTGTAAGTGCAACACTAAAAAGCAAAAAAACTGGAGGAGCACTTCAAATATAATGAAGAGGAAGCAGAAGAAAGTGAAAACAGTGTAATTAAGGCTTTGTTTTAGTGACTAAAGAATCTCAACCAGCGAGAAACTCAACACCCTCTCCTAATCTGTTCTAAAACCTATAGTGGCTTTAACAGGATGAAGTTCAAGCTTGGGCTGGAAAAGAACTCTCAGCATGAAAGTCTTGTTGGACTAATCTGTAAACAGGTTCTTTGGCTCAAAGACACCAGCCCCTTCACTTCAGGGAGGCCACTGCTGATCTTGTAGCCCTCTGGGCGCCCCCTGTTGGCGTTCGATGGAACCACGCTAATTCTGGGATCCAGAGAGGACAATTGGAGGGTGGGGTGAGGAAATCCCAGGTCAGGTTTGGGGTCATTGCACGACCCCACTCAGCGGCTCCACCCGCAGCCACAGCCCACCTTCCGCACGCAGTATTATCTCTGGCTTCCGGCGCGGCTCCTTGTCATCTGGCAGGAGGCGGAAGCGCAGCAGCGTCAGCGTCACTGCCACCTTCATCTCTCTCAGCAAAAGTCTGTCCTATGCAGTTCCTGCAGGAGGACAAGGTAGGGACTCTGACTGTGCAGGGACCTAGATAGAAGTGCCTGGACCCAACCTGACCTGGTCCAGGACGCGCCTACTCAGCCCTTCACCTTCCAACCCTGGGTTCTGCAGACTTTTGCACATACCCTGAGCAGAGGGTGGGAATAAGAACTAGAACCCAACCATCCCAACCCCACCCTTTTCCCACTGACAGCCCCAGAATCCACCCATCACCATAGGCCATGAGGCCTCACCTGGGCCCCGCGGAGAAGGGAATAAAAGAGGTGACCTCTTCTGACGGTTGTCTGGGTCAAAGAGGAAGGGGTCATAGACCTGAGGGGAAAAGCAAGATGAAGCTTCTAGGTTACTTCTCTGTGCACACCCAGCCAGTCCCAGAAAAGGCGGACACGGAGACAGGAGTGGCAGCTTCTTGTTTCCAGGTTGAAGACATACCCCCTCCCCACGTCCCTCCCTGCACTGCCTGGAGGAGCCCCCACCTCAGGGTCTGGCCAGACTGAAGGATTGTGATAAATACCAAAGATGCTGATGACACAGATGTTCCCTGTTGGGTAGGGGGATCCAGTCAGTACTAGGTCCGAGCTGCCCCTAGGGACCATCACCCTACTCAGATGAGTCCCATCTGATCCTCCCTTCACCCTGGACTTTGAGGGCACCTTTAGGAATGACTCGGCCATCAGGTAGCACAATGTCCTGGGTGCAGCTGAGGAGGAGGTCGACGACTGGAGGATGCAACTGCAGACTTTCCTTGATGCACATGGTCAGGAAGGGCAGCTGTCCAAAGTCATCCCTGAGGAACACAGCACACAAGCATTCAGAAGCAAAATCAAGACTGGGCTCAGCCTCACTGGCAACTAGTTGGATTATAACCACTCACCTCTCCTGCTTAGTCATGTAACAAATTGTATTCCAGATGAACCAAGGATGTCTGCCAGTTCCTTTGTTTGTGTCTAGCTACTAAGAACAACCTTGAACTCCTGATATTTATCATTCTACTTCCCAAGTTTTGATGTCACAGGGGTCAACTAAGATCCAGGTCCTTGGATCAAAGATTAACACTACCCTCCCCCCAAATCACAAAAAACCACAGGGAAGGGGAATTTTAACCTGAAATATTTCTAATTAAAGCATACCCCTCCAAAGATATCCTACATTTGATAAAATTTGCTGTGCACAAGTTTTAAAATGTTTATACAATGAGCTGGATGTAGTGGTAGTCAGAAAAATGGAGGGTAGAAATTTGCAATAAATAGCCAACCTAGGATACAGGAGATATTACATCTAAAACCAATTATGTAATAAAGTTCTTTTTAAAGGCAGAAATAAAAATCTTTAAAGACCTATACGGATATTTAAATGAATATGTGGATCTGCACCCTGGAGCTAAGGCTGTCCCACAGCCCTTTACACCCAAATCCCACCCAGGAGAGAGCTGCTCCTCCTAGGAGTGCTGGCACACCTAAGATCACAGGCTCACAGGCCCACAGTAGGGAAAAGCTCCAGTCAGAGACAGCAAGACCAACTAACACCAGAGGTAAGCAGATGGCGAGAGACAAGTGCAAGAAGATAAGCAACAGAAACCAAGCCTACTTGGCATCAGTAGAACCCAGTTCACCCACCACAGCAAGTCCTTGATACCCCCAACACACTGGAAAAGCAAGACTCAGATTTAAAATCACTTCTCATGATGATGATAGAGGACTTTAAGAAGGACATAAATAACTCCCTTAGAAAAATACAGGAGAACACAGGTAAACGGCTAGAAGCCCTTGAAGAGGAAACACAAAAGTCCCTTAAAGAGTTACAGGAAAACACAAACAGGCAAAGGAAATGAACAAAACCATCCAGGATCTAAAAATGGACATAGAAACAATAAAGAAATCACAAAGGGAGACAACCCTGGAGATAGAAAACCTAGAAAAGAGATCAGGAGTCATAGATGCAAGCATCATCAACAGAATACAAGAGATAGAAGAGAAAATCTCAGGAGCAGAAGATAGCATTGAAAACATTGACACAATAGTCAAAGAAAAGGCAAAGGCAAAAAGCTCCTAACCCAAAACATCCAGGAAATCCAGGATACAATGAGAAGACCAAACCTAAGGATAATGGGTATAGAAGAAAGCGAAGATTTCCAAATTAAAAGGCCAGTAAAAATCTTTAACAAAATTATAGAAGAAAACTTTCCTAACCTAAAGAAAGATGCCCATGAGCATACGAGAAGCCAACAGAACTCCAAAAGACTCGACCAGAAAAGAATTTCCTCCTGTCACATAATAATCAAAGCAAAGAATATTAAAAGCAGTAAAGGGAAAAGGTCAAATAACATATAAAGACAGATCTATCAGAATGATACCAGACTTCTCACAAGAGACTCTAAAAGCCAGAAGATCCTGAACAGATGTCATACAGACCCTAAGAGAACACAAATACTAGCCCAGGCTACTATACCCAGCAAAACTCTCAATTACCATAGATGGAGAAACCAAGATATTCCAAGACAAAACCAAGTTTACACAATATCTTTCCACAAATACAGCCCTACAAAGGAAAATAGATGGAAAACTCCAATGCAAGGAGGGAAACTACACCCTAGAAAAGCAAGAAAGTTATCTTCTTTCAACAAACACAAAAGACAGCCACACAAACATAATGCCATCTCAAACAACAAAAATAACAAGAAGCAACAATCACTTTTCCTTAATATCTCTTAACATCAATGGACTCAATTCCCCAATAAAAAGACACAGACTAACAGACTGGATACATAAACAAGACCCAGCATTTTGCTGGGAAACGCACCTCAGTGACAAAGACAGACACCACCTCAGAGGAAAATGCTGGAAAAAATTTTCCAGACAAATGGTCACAAGGAACAAGCTGGAGTAGCCATTCTAATATTGAATAAAATTGACTTTCAACCAAAAGTTATCAAAAAAGATAAGGAAGGACACTTCATACTCATCAAAGGAAAAAATCTACCAAGATGAACTCTGAATTCTGAACATCTATGCTCCAAATGCAAGGGCACCCACATTCATAAAGGAAACTTTACTAAAGCTCAAAGCACACACTGCACCTCACACAATAATAGTGGGAGACTTCAACACCCCACTATCATCAATGGACAGATCATGAAAACAGAAAATAAACAGAGACATAGTGAAACTATCAGAAGTTATGAACCAAATGGATTTAACACATATCTATAGAACATTTCATCCTAAAACAAAAGAGTACACTTTCTTCTCAGCACCTCATGGTACCTTCTCCAAAACTGACTATATAATTGTTCACAAAACAGGCCTCAACAGATACAAGAAGGTTGAAATGATCCCATGCATTCTGTCAGACCACCACAGACTAAGGCTGATCTTCAATAACAACAAAAACAACAGAAAGCCCACATACATATGGAAGCTGAACAATGCTCTACTCAATGGCAACTTGGACAAAGGAAGAAATAAAGAAATTAAAGACTATAATGAAAATGAAAGCACAACATACCCAGACTTATGGGACACAATGAAAGCAGTGTTAAGACGAAAACTCATAACTTTGAGTGCCTCCAAAAAGAAACTGGAGAGAGCATACACTAGCACCTTGACAGCACACCTGAAAGCTCTAGAACAAAAAGAAGCAAATACACCCAAGAGGAGTGGATAGCAGGAAATAATCAAACTCAGGGCTGAAATCAACCAAGTAGAAATAAAAAGAACAAAAAATCAACAAAACCAGGAGCTTGTTCTTTGAGAAAATTAACAAGATAGATAAACCCTTGGCCAGACTAACCAGAGGGCACAGAGACAGTATCCAAATTAACAAAATTAGAAATGAAAAGGGAGACAACAACAGAAACCAAGGAAATTTAAAAAATCATCAGATTCTACTACAAAGGCCTATACTCAACAAAATTGGAAAATCTGGAGGAAATGGAAAGTTTTGTAGACAGATACCAGGTACCAAAGTCTAATCAAGATCAGAAAATCCAACTAAACAGTCCTATAAACCCTAAAGAAATAGAAGCAGGCATTTAAAGTCTCCCAACCAAAAAAAGCCCAGGACCAGATGGGTTTAGTGCAGAATTCTATCAGACTTTCAAAGAAGAACTAATACCAATATTTTCACATTATTCCACAAAACAGAAACAGAAGGAACACTACCCAATTCATTCTATGAAGCCAAAATTATGCTCACACCAAAACCACACAAAGATCCAACAAAGAAAGAGAACTTCAGAGCAATTTCCCTTATGAATATCGATGCAAAAATACTCAATAAAATTCTTGCAAACCGAATCCAAGAACACATCAAAACAATCATCCATCATGATCAAGTAGGCTTCATCCCAGGGATGCAGGGATGGTCCAATATACAGAAATCCATCAATGTAATCCACTATATAAACAAACTCAAAGAAAAAAACCACATGATCATCTCATTAGATGCTAAGAAAGCATTTGACAAAATTCAATACCCCTTCATGGTAAAAGTATTGGAAAGATCTGGAGGGAGCATACACTATGGATATGGATTGAAGGTCCATACCATAAACATAGTAAAGGCAATATTCAGCAAATCAGCAGCCAACATAAAACTAAAAGGAGACAACTTGAAACAACCCACTAAAATCAAGCCTGCCCACTCTCTCCCTAACTATTCAATATAGTACTCCAAGTCCTAGCCAGAGCAATTAGGCAACTAAAGGTCATCAAAGTGATACAAATTGGAAAGAAAGAAGGCAAAATATCAATATCTGCAGATGACATGATAGTATACTTAAGTGATCCAAAATTTCTACCAGAGAACCCCTAAACCTGATAAACAACTTCAGCAAAGTAGCTGAATATAAAATTAACTCAAACAAATCAGTAATCTTCCTCTACTCAAAGGATAAACAGGCTTAGAAAGAAATTAGGGAAATGACACCCTTCACAAAAGTTACAAATAATATAAAGTACCATGGTGTGACTCTAACCAAGCAAGTAAAAGATCTGTATGACAAGAACTTCAAGTCTCTGAAAAGAAATAGAAGATCTCAGAAGATTGGAAAGATGCTCCTGGATTGGCAGGATTAATATAGTAAAAATGGCCATCCTGCCAAAAGCAATCTACAGATTCAATGCAATCCCCATCAAAATTTCAACTCAATTCTTCATAGAGTTAGAAAGAGCAATTTGCAAATGCATTTTGGAATAACAAAAATCCCAGGATATAGAAAACTACTCTCAACAATAAAAGAACTTCTGGGGAAATCACCATCCCTAACCTCAAGCTGTACTACAGAGCAATACTGATAAAAGCTGCATGGTATTGGTACAGAGACAGGCAGGTAGATCAATGGAATAGGATTGAAGATCCAGAAATAAACCTACACACCTCTGGTCACTTGATCTTTGACAAAGGAGCTAAAACCATCCAGTGTAAAAAAGACAGCATTTTTAACAAATGGTGCTGGTTCAACTGGAGGTTAGCGCATAGAAGTATGCAAATCGAACCATTCTTATCTCCTTGTACAAAGCTCAAGTCCAAGTGGATCAAGGACCTCCACATAAAACCAGATACACTAAACTAGTAGAAGCAAAAGTGGAGAAGAGTCTCAAACACAGGGGCACAGGGGAAATTTTCTTGAACAGAACACCAATGGCTTATGTTCTAAGATCAAATCAATAAATGGGACCTCATAAAATTGCAAATCTTCAGTAAGGCAAAGGACACTGTCAATAGAACAAAATGGCAACCAACAGATTGGGAAAAGATCTTTACCAATCCTACATCCAATAGAGGGCTAATATCCAATATATACAAAGAACTCAAGAAGTTAGACTCCAGAGAGCCAAATAGCCCTATTAAAAAATGGGTACTGAGCTAAACAAAGAATTCTCAACTGAAGAATATCGAATGACTGAGAAGCACCTAAAGAAATGTTCAACATCAGGGAAATGCAAATTAAGACAAACCTGAGATTCCACCTCATACCAATCAGAATGGCTAAGATCAAAAACTCAGGTGACAGCAGATGCTGGTGAGGATGTGGAGAAAGTGGAACACTCCTCCATTGTTGCTGAGATTGCAAGCTGGTACAACTACTCTGGAAATCACTATGGCGGTTCCTCAGAAAATTGGACATAGTACTACCTGAGAACCTAGCTATACCTCCCCTGGGCATATAGCCAAAAGATGCTACAACATATAACCAGGACACATCCTCCACTATTTTCATAGCAGCCTTATTTATAATAGTCAGAAGCTGGAAAGAACCCAGATGTCCTTCAACAGAAGAATGGAACAGAAAATGTGGTATATTTACACAATGGCATACTACTCAGATATTAAAAACAATGAATTCTTGAAATTCTTAGGCAAATGGATGGAATTAGAAAATATCATCCTGAGTGAGGAAACCCAGTCACAAAAGAACACACATGGTATGCACTCACTGATAAGTGAATATTATCCCAAAAGCACTGAATACCCAAGATACAATTCACTGGCCACATGAAGCTCAAGAAGAAGGAAGACCAAATTGTGGGTGCTTCCATCCTTCTTAGAAGGCGGAACAAAATACTCAAGGGAGGAAATAAGGAGACAAAGTATGGAACAGAGACTGAAGGAAAGGCCATCCAGAGACTGCCCCATTTGGGGATCCATCCCATAAACATACACCAAACCCAGACACTATTGTGAATGGCAAAAAGTGTTTGCTGACAGAAGCCTGATATAGCTGTCTCCTGAGAGGCTCTGCCAGAGCCTGACAAATACAGAGGCGGATGCTCACAGCCAACCATTGGACTGAGCACAGGATCCCCAATGGAGGAGTTAGAGAAAGGACTGAAGGAGCTGAAGGGGTTTGCAACCACATAGGAAGAACAATAATATCTACCAAACAGACCCTCAGAGCTCCCAGGGACTAATCCACCAATCAAAGAGTACACATGGAGGAACCCATGGCTCCAGCTGCATATGTAGCAGAGGATGGCCTTGATGAACATCAATGGGAGGAGAGACCCTTAGTTCTGGGAAGGCCTGATGCCCCAGTGTAGGGGGAATGCCAGGGCAGGGAAGTGGGAGTGAGTAGGTGGGTGGGGGAGCACTCTCATAGAAGCAGGGAGAGGGAGGATGGGATAGGGTGTTTCTGGAGGGGAAACCAGGAAAGGGGATAACATTTTAAATGTAAGTAATAAAATATCCAATAAAAAGTAAAATAAAAATAATTGAATATATGTACTCAATAGCAGAGTGGCAGTGGGGGAATGACCCATCATTATAAAGGTGTGAGTTCTCTTCTGCTTGTTTGTTTTACACAGGGTTTCTCAGTGTAGCCCTGGTTGTCATAGAACTTACTTGATTGACCAGGCTAGCCTCAAACTCAGAAATCAACCTGCTTTTGTCTCCAGAGTGCTGGAATTAAAGGCATGCACCAACACAATCTAGCCAATCCTTTCTACATTAACATTTTTCAGTACTATCCAATAAATCTTTGGCTAGGTGTTCTTGTCTTTTTAAAATGTGTTTTTTATATTTCCATAGACTTATGTAATATATATTGATCATACTCTACATTACTCACTCTTATCCCTCTCCCACACCTGCTGAAACCCCTTTGTCCTCCTATCCAATCTCCCTTCTATTTTGATGTCTTTTCTGATTATGATCTGATGATGTTAACTAATGTTGCTTGCATAAGCGTGTGTGTGTGTGTGTGTGTGTGTGTGTGTGTGTGTGTGTGTGTGTGTGTGAATTTGTGCCTGACAGTGCTTTGCCAGGACTGGTTTTCACAGGGCCCTGCACAATAAGCAAATGCCCACCACTAACTGCATCTCCACTCAACTTTATTCTAGTTAGAATAATGAATATCCAATAAAGTTGAAGCTAAAGTCCATGCAGAGGAAAGTGATTATTTTATAAATAAAAGACGGAGCCAATCTACCACTCACTAAAACATATTACAAAA
>CM052707.1:99702514-99712514 GCA_028551405.1 Uromys caudimaculatus
GCTTACCCTGCCCAAAGTGTCCATTCCTACATTTATAAGCACATTCCTACACTTAACAGAGGGCTTAGCTCACACTATTCCTTAACCATGGTCAGCAAAGGGCATGTTTGAAACCTGCTTCATGACAGAATGACAACAGAGGCACCCGCTGTGATGCTTGGGTCTTCTGGCACATAGTCATGTAGCTCACTGCTGTAAACCCCTCAGGAGTTCTCTCTCTCTCACTCTCTCTCACTCTGTCTCTCTCATACACAAACACACACACACAAACACACACACACACACACACACACACACACACACACACACACACACATCCCATTGAAAACCTAAGAACTAGGAAGGTGTGTAGCTCAGTGGTGGAGGATTTCCCTAACATGTACAAGGCCTGGGCTTCAACCAGATTGCCACCAAAAACCCAAGGACACTCGCTCTATAGATAAGAACAGAACACTAGAGGATTTTTTTAAGGTGTACATTTTTGCTCTAAAGTCATTTCTCAAGGCAAAGATATGTAAAACTCTGGTTTTTAAGTTTTGAGAAAAGATTCCCACAATCTTGGCCTCAAACTCTCTATATAGCCCAGACTAGTCTTCAACTCATGAAACTTTTCATGACTTCCAGGTAGGAGGAAGGAAATCAAATCCTAGAAGAGACAGAAAAGTTAAGAGTGTGTGAGTGTGTGTGTGTGTGTGTGTGTGTGTGTGTGTGTGTGTGTGTGTGCGCGCGTGCGCGTGCGCGCGCACGCGCATGTGTGTGGGGATGGGGGGTGGCGCATACAGACATGCTCATGAGGAGGCCACAGGCTTATGTCAGGGGTCTTCATTCATCACCATCCACCTTATCTCCTGAGATGGAATCTCTTGCTGAACCTGGAGCTCTGACTCAGCAAGACCAGCTGGCATGTGAGGCCCTGGGATTCTCCTGTCTCCCCACTGAGCCACCTCCCCAGCCCCAACAGGAGTAACTGGGAACCTGAAAGGACAACACCACACAGGAAGCCGGCAATTGTGATGTCATTTTAGACTTAAGCTGCCTCAATGGCTTTAGACATCACAAGCCTTGGACATCATTTAACATCATTTTGAAGTGCTCCTGGGTTTCTCTCTGGGGAAACCGTCCTTCATTACTAATAAATATCCCTACAGATATGATCGACACAATGGCCTACTTTCTAATCGCACCACTCGGGTGGTTAGGCCAGAGATCTGCTGCAAGTTAAAGGCCAGCCTGCTATCCACTAAAAGCTGACACCCTGTCTCAAAAAGCAAAGAAAAAGGGAAACTGCCTCAAATCTGCCAGGAAACCTTGTATGTCTCCTACTTAAACATCTAAGGAGCCTCCCTATTGCCGAAAAAAATAAAGGCCTTTCTTGAGCTTGGGTGCAGTTCTCATCAGTCTGCAGGCCCTGTGAGTCACCCAGAAAGGATCTCAGACTCAGCAGCCACAGCCTCTTCTCAGACAGGCTACCAGAGTCTGTAGTCCTGCACCACCCCTGCTGGCTCTCGGTGAGGCTCCGCTTACTCAGGGAACCGCAGAGGAAAGTGACTGGGACAACAGTAGGTCAGGTCACTGTGCGCCAGCACTCAGCGGCTCCACCCGCAGCCACAGTCCGCCTTCTGCGCGCAGAATCAGCTCCGGCTTCCGGCGCGGCTCCTTGTCATCTGGCAGGACGCAGAAGCGCAGCAGCGTCAGCGCCAGCGCCACCTTCATCTCGCTCATAGCGAAAGTCTGTCCTATGCAGTTCCTGCGGGAGGACAGGGTGATGACTCTTATTGCACTGAGACCTAACCAGCCCCCAAGGTTGAACTTGACCTGGTCCCTTCGCGTACCGCCAGCCTGAAGGGCAGAAGGTGAGCTGACTCTTCTAGGACGTCAAGTGTTGTGTTGCCACTCCCAAAGCTCTCCCAGACTCAGCGCCCAAGACAGATCAGGACAGGGCTCTGAGTACAGGGTCCCGCCTTTCACCTTCCAGCCCTGGCTCTCTAGACCTTTGCACATACTCTAAGTAGAGTGCGGGAAGGAGACCCAGAAACTAAGCATCCCAACTTCCCCTCTCCCCACTGTCAGCCCTCAGTCACTCCAAGCCCTCTTGCCTCACCTGGGCCCGGCAGAAAAGGGAATAAAAGCCAAAGGAGACCTCTTCTGTGGGTTTTCTGGGTCGAAGCGGAAGGGGTCATAGACCTGCAGGTCAACCAAGACTAGGCTTATGGGTCACATCTCTGTGCACACCCAGTCAGGCCCAGAAAAGGTGGATATGGAGACAGAAAAGTGACAGCTCTGGTTTTCCAAGTCAGGGCCACACCTCTTCCCTGGGTTCCAGAATTAGAGTGGGCAGGGTCGCACCTCAGGGTCTGGCCATACTGAAGGGTTGTGATGAACCCCAAAGATGCTGATGACACAGTCGTTTCCTTTTGGACAAGAAAAGAAGTCAGTGCTGCCCCCTGGGGACCATCAGGAGCCTCCTCCTCATACAGTCCACACCTTTAGGGATGACTCGGCCATCTGGGAGCAGAACGTCTTGGGTGCAGCAACGAGAGATGACCGTGACTGGGGGGTGCAGCCGCAGACTCTCCTTGATGCACATGGTCAGGAAAGGCAGCTGGGCCAGGTCGTCCCTAAGGAACCACATAATTATCCAGGGTGTAAAAACAAAGCCCTAGCCTGCTAGAATACTTGTAATTAGACCATGTTGGACGACCTGTATTCAGTAGCCAGACCACACAAGGTGGTAACCTCCATACATGCCATGGACTTCATACACACACACACAGACACACACACACACACACACACACACACACACACACACACACACCCTGTAAATGCATAAACAGTACTGACGAGCCTCACAGCCAATTGCTGAAACTCTTACTGTTTCGCTGTGATCATGAATCCAAAAACAAAGTTAATTTAAGATGAATCAAAGACATTTGTTCATTATTTCTTATTTGTGTGTGTGTGTGTGTGTGTGTGTGTTGTGTAAGCCAGACATCACCCTTGGGCATCTTTCTCTATCCCTCTACATTTTATGTTTGAGACAGTGTCTCTGAACATGAGAACTGTGTATTTTGGCTAGACTGGCTGGCCAGCACAATCCCACCTCAGCACTGTGTTCCAGTACTGGGGTAGCCTTTTACATGGATTATAGGGACTCAAACTGAAGTCCTCATGCTATCAGCAAGTACATTATCCACTGAGCCATCACCCCAGCCATGTTTTATGGATTTTACTTTGTTTTGACATAAAGTGTCACTACGTAGCCTTGGCTAGCCCAGAACTCCCTGTAAACCAGAGTGGCCCCAAACTCAGAGCTCCACTTGCCTCTGCCTCCCAAGTGTTGGACTTAAAAGCTTGTGTCACCATACATGGATATATGCTGTTTGTGTCTTTGTCAACAAGGTCTCATGTAGCCCATGCTGGCCTTGAACTCCCTGTATAGGCAAGGATGGTTTGGAACTGATCCTTATGCCTCCACCTCATGAGTGCTGAGAACAGGAGTGAGCCACCATCCTTAACTCTGAATCAAAGTATTAGAAAATCAAAACAAAAAAATAGTGGAGAAATTAACTTGATATTAATATTTTAGAAATATTTCTTTAAAAACCATACTTATGAAAAGATACCATTAACAAAAACAAAGAGGATATCTTTAACTGTTTTTTTTTTCCACTTATTTACATGAGAGAACTTTAAAAATTAAATGGAGGCACTCAAGACTCAGAAGGTGGAGCAGGAGGATCAACATTTTAAGACCAGTTTAGGCTATACCCTGAGTTGAAAGACAGCCTGAGCTTAGGGGCCCGATTTCACTTCCTAGCACCCACATAGAGCAGCTCGTAGCCAGCTGTTACTCCAGCTCCAGGGCATTTGACACCTTTTGGCTTCCAAGGGCACTCAGACTCTTGTGTACATATCCACACACAGACAGAAATAAAAGTTTGTCTGTTCTGACTAGGATGGAATTTTCCACTATATCTAGAAAACTGGACCTATAAAGTTCATTATTATGTCTACCATTTCCACGGTTTGTCATGTCTTTGTGGTGAGAATAAACATGCAGCTCGTATTGTTAACCCCAACTGAGGTAGTGAGGGGAGCGCCACTGACTGGCATTCTGTATCCACTTCCCAGCTCTCCATCTGCTCCACCCCTTACCAGACTGATTAAGGAGAATAAAAAACCAACAAAGTCCAAATAGAACGCCATAAGTAACATCTTTGTGACAGAACACCAGAAGTTCTTTAAATTCCAAAAGCTTGAACTTAAAGACCAGAAGGAAGGGGCAGTATGTTATTCACAAAACTGAAGACTCTATATGTCTTAAGATACCATGGACCACAATAGTAATCACTCACAGACCTCTCGAATCCTGTCTGTCTGTTTCCGAGAGAGGGGGGGAGGGGAATATCATGCAAGCAACAAGCAAAGGATACATAACACAAGAGAAAAGTAGACAAAGGATATGATCTAGGAATTCACAGGGGCCAGCCAGTAGAGATTTAAGAAGCTTGTCAGGTAATCCCCCGAGGTGACCCAGGAGAAGAGGATGGTGAGTTCAGGGCCAGCTTGAACTACATGACTAGACAAAAAATAATCAAAAGCAGAGCCAGGTGGTTGGCTCCTCAGGTAAAGAGACTTGCTGCTGATTCTGAGAAGCCAAGTTCAGTCCCTAGAACCCATTTGGTAGAAAGAGAGAAGCAATTCCTGTAAGTTCTTCTGACCTCACATGTGTACTTAGCTCATGCACACCCCCAACCGGACACACGCACACACACAAATAAATAAGCCACTAGATATGTAAACAAACATGTTATTTTACATCAGACGTGAGGAGGACACAACATCTGTCCCGACACCAGGAGTAACCGGGACCACCAGGATCCAGGGACCCAGGAACCCCACCAGACCAGTGGCACAGTCTCCTTCCGGTCTGGGCCAGTGCCTCGAGCAGACCTTGGGTGTGAACTCCTCAGCCAGTCCCACAACACCCAGAGGAAGCTCAACTCCTAGATGCTCTAACATGCCCAGGATTACAGGATCACAGGAGCTTGGTCACACCAGGATCTCAGTATCCCAGGATCCCAGAATCACATGTTCCCAGAGACAACTGGTCTCTGAGGAGTTCTGACACAACCAGGATCACAGGAAGGACAGGCTCCAGTCAGATAAAGGGAGGGCAGGTAGCACTAGAGATAACTAGATGGCAGGAAGTAAGCTCAAGAACATAAGCAACAGAAACCAAGGTTACCTGGCATCATCAGAACCCAATTCTCCCACCATAGCAAATCCTGAATACACCATCACACCAGAAAAGCAAGATTTGAATCTAAATTCACTAAATTCACTTCTCATGATGATGATGATAGAGGACTTTAAAAAGGTCATAAATAACTCCCTTAGAGAAATACAGGAGAACACAGGTAAACAGCTAGAAGCCCTTAAAGAGGAAACACAAAAATCCCTTAAAGAATTACAGAAAAACACAACCAAACAGGTGACAGAATTGCACAAAACCATCCACGATCTAAAAATGGAAACAGAAACAATAAAGAAATCACAAAGGGAGACAACCTGGGAGATTGAAAACCTAGGAAAGAGATCAGGAGTCATAGATGCAAGCATCACCAACAGAATACAAGAGATAGAAGAGAGAATCTCAGGTGCAGAAGATACAATAGAAAACATTGATACAACAGTCAAAGAAAATGCAAAATGCAAAATGCTCCTAACACAAAACATCCAGGAAATCCAGGACACAAGGATAAGATAAAACCTAAGGATAATAGGTATAGAAGAGATCAAAGATTCCCAAATTAAAGGGCCAGTAAATATCTTCAACAAAATTATAGAAGAAAACTTTCCTAACCTAAAGAAAGAGATGCCCATGAACATACAGGAAGCCCACAGAACTCCAGATAGACTGGACCAGAAAAGAAATTCCTCCCATCACATAATAATCAAAACACCAAATGCACAAAACAAAGAGAATATTAAAAGCAATAAGGGAAAAAGGTCAAGTAACATATAAAGGCAGACCTATCAGAATTACACCAGACTTCTCACCAGAGACCATGAAAGCTAGAAGATCATACAGATGTCATACAGACCCTAAGAGAACACAAATGCCAGCCCAGGCTGCTATACCCAGCAAAACTCTCAATTACCATAGACAGAGAAAACAAGATATTCCATGACAAAACCAAATTTACACAGTATCTTTCCACAAATCCAGCCCTACAAAGGATAATAGAATAATAGATGGAAAACACCATCACAAGGAGGGAAACTACACCCTAGAAAAAGCAAGAGAGTAATCTTTCAACAAATCCAAAAGAAGATAGCCACACAAACATAATTCCACCTCTAACAACAAAAATAACAGGAAGCAACAATCACTTTTCCTTAATATCTCTTAACATCAATGGACTTAATTCCCCAGTAAAAAGCCATAGACTAACAGAATGGATATGTAAACAGGACCCAGCATTTTGCTGCATACAGGAAACGCACCTCAGTGACGAAGACAGACACTACCTCAGAGTAAAAGGTTGGAAAACAATTTTCCAAGCAAATGGTCCCAAGAAACAGGCTGGAGTAGCCATTCTAATATCGAATAAAATCAACTTTCAACCAAAAGTCATCAAAAAAAGGCCACTTCGTACTGGTCAAATAGAAATATTTAAGGGGTAACTTCAGCAAGTGTTATAGGTATCTGATGAATCTCAGTGTAATGGCCTTGGGAAATGCAAAGGAATGTTGCTCTTTGCTCAGAGTGAAGTTAATATATCTTCAAGGGAGAACATTGGAGGTATTTGAATTTTATGGTCACATTAGGGAGGTGAGTCTTGTATATTATAGAAGACTAATATTTATTTTCTCTGAATTTAGGCAGGAGTTGTCAACTTATTTCTAGTTGAATGTGACAGTAGTAAGGTTTTCAAAACCTACTGAAAACAAGTAATATTAAACATGTGATTTATGAGATTTATGAGATTCAGTGCTATTTTGACTGACGTCAACTTTCCTTTGTCATTTCAAAGGAGAAAAAGTGAATGGCCTATAAAACTGTAAGAGTTGATCTGTCAGAATTAATTTCCAATTGCATAATATTTTTTACAAAGTGATTTAATTTATTTTAATCATATTTATAATGTGAAATTATAAGATGATGACAATATTGGCTTCTAAAGTTTTAGCCTAGAAAATAGCATTTTAATCATTATAAAAATGAGCTGGGCAGTGGTGGCACATGCCTTTAATCCCAGCACTTGGGAGGCAGAGGCAGGTGGATTTCTGAGTTCAAGGCCAGCCTGGTCTACAGAGTAAGTTCCAGGACAGCCAGGGCTACACAGAGAAACCCTGTCTCAAAAAAACCAAAAAAAAAAAAATTATTATAAAAATTTCTACAACTAATTTCATAATTTTGACATGTTTCTCATAATTCACCATTATATATAATACTGTAATAGATATCCCAGAGTACATACATATTTTTGTCAACATAAATTCCTAGAAATAAGTTTACTAGATAAAATTTTATGCACAATTTAAAATAAAATAGGTAAGCTTACCAACCTTATTCATAACTTCAACTCTTCCCATTGATACTGTGTACTCAGAAAGACAACTGAGAGTTTACCAACCTTTGCCTAGAGAGTATCAATCAGTAATGTCAACAGGAATGTAATTACCAATAGAATGCATTAAGCAAAAAAATTTAAGTATTTTATGTTTAACAGATTATATTCTAACCTCAGACAACTAGATGAAGAAAAAAACCTTTCACAATAAGCTGAGATCTAGTTCAAAGATCATTGACAGGTTTTTTGTTGTTGCTCTGGGTTTTTTTGTTTGGTTGTTCTTTTTGTATTTGTTTTTGTTTGTTTTTGCTAAATCTAATGGATAGTTTTCATCTGAACTCAGTAAAGCTACTCTTTGAAGAAAAAAAGAAAACAATGTTATTTTTACAAATCAAAAATACCAACTATCATTCCAGCTCTCAGCTATATTTATGGCACTGGACTCACCATTCAATCTCCTCGGGCTCTCGGTCCCCCAGGAGCTCCTGCACCTCCTGCCGGCAGCGCTCCTGGTATTCTGGGTGCCTCGCCAGGTTGTACAGGATCCAGGAGAGGGCACTGGCTGTAGTGTCATGGCCTGGGGGACAGACAGGAAGGTCTGGGTGTCTGGCTGCTTTAGCACCCCAGAGTAAACAGTACTTGAGCATCCATGTCCCAAAGCAAGTAGTGGATAGGTAGAATGGAAGATCTGGTGTCTCTCCACAGTACTTAACTGGAATTGATAGACTCTTGCCCTCACTGTAACCCTACACAGGGACCCTCACCTCCAAACATGAAGGTGTCAGCCTCTGCCCGGATGTCCGCATCTGACAGCTCCTTTCCATGTTCATCCTGGAGACAAAAACCAGGACCCTCAACTCATTCCATGTCTGAGAACTCCTGATGCTGACCTGAGACAGGCTCTGATACCCATTGGGCACACAGGATATCTTCTCTATCCTCTCCAGAGCCTGTCCCTGCAGTTTCCTCTTCAATTTCCTGTTGTTTGCTCCTTCATACAGTGTTCAATAGAGTCACCTCTAAAATATCTTTGTATCCTGTCCTTAGTTATTGTAAACACCATCTCTTGCTTTCTCCTGATCAAGTCTAACTTCTATCTAACATTTACTGTCAAGGTTCTTGGTTAAGTTCTCAGTTCAGATCCCACATGAGCCCACCTTGGCCAACAAGAGCACATCAATAAAGTCCAAAGTCTTAGACTTAGTCTTAGACTTCAGGAACTCATCAATGCTTTGGCTGGAGAGAGTGCGACGTCTCTCCCTGATAACAGCATCTGTGAAGTTGTGCACCAGGTCACAGGCCTTGCGGAAGCGCCGTCCATCAGCAGTGAGGTAGTACAGGAAGTCCACATACAGGAAGGGCTGGTGATGCCGTTTCACAATGAGGGAGCTCAGCTCCTGAATGGCAGCAATATATTCACTGGGAGACCTGCAAGGCAGGCCAGAGAGAAGAAGGAATGTGACACCCATGAAACCTCAGAGAAGTTCCATCCAGAGTTCCAGAACCAGGATTTATCCAGAAAAAGGATCCAGCCAAGCAAAGCTCTCTGCTTGCCATGAGTAGCCTTGTGCTCCAGGATTGGAAGGTAGATATGGTATTGTTTCCTATCTCTCTTTCACTCAGCATCTGTTCCATCTTTTCTTTCCTGGTTTCTTACAGCTCTGTTCTGTTTTCTGTATTGAGTTCCTATCCTCCTCAAGTCCCTTGCATCCTGTGACTATGTATCACTCCTCTACTGGGTTAATAGTCCAAATCTCAGCTGTGACTGTGACTCCCAGTTGGAAAACTGAGAATGGAGTTCATGCCCTTCTTGTTAGGTATACAGTATCCTTAAGATTTGCCCACTAGCTGGACATGGTGGCTTGTGACTGCAGTCCTAACACTTGGACAATGGAGGCAGAAGGGTCATGAGTTCAAATCCAGCCTGAAGTACCTACTTAGTTCCAAACTAGCCTAGACAACATAATAAAAAACCATTAAGGAATGAAGGAGAAAAGGAAGGAAGGAAGGAAAGAAGGAAGGAAGAAAGGAAGGAAAGAAGGAAGAAAGGAAGGAAAGAAGGGAGAGGGGAAGGAGGGAGGGAAGGAAGGAAGGAAGGAAGGAAGGAAGGAAGGAAGGAAGGAAGGAAGGAAGGAGTGAGCTAGGAAGGAAGATAGTTTGAGGAGAATTACATCTTAGAGGCTCATGTATTGAAACATTTGGTCCCCAGTTGATGACACTTTGGGGGGGCTTATAGAATTTTTAGGATGGGAGCCTTGTTGGAGGAGTGGACTCAGAATTTGTAGCCCCACTTGCAGTTTGTGCTCTCTGCTTTCTGACTGCAGCTGAAATGTGATCAGGTAGATTCCTGCTTGAGCCACCAGCTACCATGCCTTCTTTGCCATTATGGACTCCCCCTTAGAACTGTAATCCAAAAT